>QRFJ01001198.1:108847-193356 GCA_006176705.1 Cocos nucifera
CACCAACCTTCCGGATCAATCACCATCCTCATGATGATCCTATGGTCGGGAGCATTTTATGAGTTAACAATGATTATTCATGTCTTAAATTTTCAACTTTTGAAAATATGAATTATTATTATCATTAACTCAAAAGATGTATCACAGACACTAAATACACATATGTGATAGAAAATAACCCATTTTATTGATATTAGTCAAAATTATAATTTTACCCCTAGAAGTGTATTACAAGTGTCAGCTAATTCTGGCTTCTAGGACACATATATCTAACATTAGTCACCATTCCAACACCCATTGAATCAAACTTAACTCCTAAAACTCCATTCATGAGTATTTTAGAAGAACAAATAGGAGAAATTCTTAATAAATATGGGTCTGAGAATGGAATCATAAATTATATCCCTAAAATTAACAATGAATATATCAATAATGGGATTACAAATCAACTTTCTGAGATTGGCAATTCAAAACCATTGGAAATTTATCAATCCAATATTTGATATAGGATAGTAAGCTGCATTGTGTCTGGCTGAAGATGGTAAACTTAGCGCTTGTTGGGAGGCAACCCAATATTTAGTTTTTATCTAATTTATTTTTTTAGTTTATTTTTTTTTAGGATAATTTGAATAAGTTAGAGGGAGAGCCCAAATTTTCAAAGGCATGTGCTGGACCAAAAATATAGTCAGGTGTATTCTTTCATGTTCTTTATTACATCCTTTATTTTTTTTCTCCATTGAGGACAATGTCGATTAAGTTGGGGGGAGAAAAATAAAAATTTTAAAATTTTAAGTCCTCAAAAAAGTTAGTATTTAGTATTTAGACACCTGATTATGCTTAAGAATCGAATTAAACTAAGCATTTTTAAAAGAAAATTGATACATAGATCAGAGAATCTATGAGATATTAAGGAATCAAGTATTAAGAAAATTCAATAAAGAGTTAAGTCTAGAACATAAAAAGTTTTTCCTTGGAGCATTTTTAATTATTTCTACTAGCATCAAAGAAAAGTCTACTTTTTATAGGCTTGTGTAGGGTAACTATACATTTCTTCATATAACAAATTTATTTTAATAAAATAGTTTTCAAGTACTTCTCACTAAGTAATCAGGCCTCTTTGCCTAAGCAAGCATTGAGTTTCGCATCAAAAGGTAGAAAGGGCAAAAAAGCTTGTTGTAAAGCTAGTCTTAACTCGTAGCCTATTTGATTTGAGCTAGTAGGCCCGAGGGGTATTCTATACCTAGTGCCCTAAAGCCAACTAGTTTGGGAGTCATTGGCTCAAGACTCGCTACATGGATCAAATAGAAAGCTTAAAAGGTTAAGACACTCAATAGTGGTACAATGTTAAAAATATATATATATATATATTGGTTTTCCACCGAGTAACCAGGTCCCGTTGCCTAAGTAAGCAATGATATTCGCATCAAAAAGTGGGCAATGTGAAAATAAAAATCAATAAATGAAGGATGGAAGTAGCAATACACTTGCCTATATGAAAGTTTAGACAAATCAGAGATAAAGGTGGGATAATAGAAAAAAGTTTTGAAAAATTTAATGTTCTTTACTTAATTTTTCTATTGATAAGTATTAATACCCCAATGATATGTCTCATTTACGCTCTACTGAATATCAATAGCTATTTTGAAAACTGCTTAGGTAAAATTCGAAACTCTAAAGTTAAAAGGTATTTAAAACTAAATTCTTTCTTTACTCGAGGATGAGCAAAGCTTAAGTTAGGGGGTGTGATAAGCATCATAAATTCACCAATAAAAGTATTAACTTATCAATTAATTCATATTAATTTTTAAGAATTATTAATCAATTTACATATAATTTTTAAAAAACTCATATTTTTATTAATTAAAAAACTAATTAAAAAATAATAAAAATTAAAAAATAAAATTTTATTATCAATAGAAAGAGCTCATTTTTTTATCACAACAAAATAAATTTTGAGTAAAACGAAGCTAAATTAGAAAAGATATGAATTTTTAAAGAAATAAAATAAATAAAAATTAAATAAAAAAAAGAAAATAGCTCAGCCAGCTCTGTAAGTCAAGCAACCAAAGCCGACTCAGCCATTGAAGCCATCAGCCGATCCACGATCCAGGTGTAGACCACCAGCTCAGTAGCAACCGACAAATCACAGAGCGACACGTGGCGGACCTAGATCCTTAAAGAGTCTATAGAAATTTATCACGGCTCACAGGGTATTTTGGTCTTTTCACTCAGCGACAAGAGCGGTGATTGGCTATGGTGTGCAGTGCGACCAATCCACATGGTCCATTGGAATAGTAATTGCACGATCGGATGGCTGTGGTTGCTTGCAGTCAAGATCGGATGGTCAGGGTTTATTCCAACTCTGATTTGGTTTTTTATTTCACCTGGATCGCCATCGGATGGCAGCGCTCGATCCAGGAGATGATCCGATGGTCTAGAATACTCTCGACGATGATCAGAACTCCTGAAGCATGATTTACAACCAGATTTCCTCCATCAAAGCACGATCGGACGACCAGAATTTAATCCGACCTGATCTGGGCTAATATACATCCGATTTTGATGATTTTTGGACCGTTGGATTCCTATTGAATGGCTAGATTTCACCAAAATTACTAGAGTCATATCAGAGCTATTTTGATTCAAATTTTATTTGGATTTCTTTATATTTTGATGGTTACAAAGGCTATTAGTCCCACATTGCCTTCAGAAATAAATATCCAACCCTCCTAGCTCTATAAAAAGGACCCTAAGCCTCTAGAAATAGACATCTCCAGTCAAGGTGAAGCTTTGGTATAGGGCGAAGCCAGGCTATAAGTTAAAGACTACTTCGAAGCAATGGATGTCGAGAAGAAGAGCCGGACTTCTACACCTCCTTTCTGCCAATGCCGATCCAAGATCAGAGATCAGGCTATTTTATTTTTTTTAAATTTTATGTATTTAAATTATAAAATTTTAATTAATAAAAATTTTATTTTTATATTTTAATTTCTTGCTTTTTATTGTAATTTAATTTTTTTTTACTTTAATTATTATTTTTTATTTTATTGCAAGTAGATGCTAAGATCTAATTAGTAGATCTTAGTACCAAATTTAAATTTCTACATCTTTTAATTTTTATTTTTAATCTTCCGACTTCACTTTTGATTCTAAAATTCAAATCATTTTTTTTTTCTTTTTAAAAATTAAAGATTTCAAATCTAAAATACTACCTTTTCTATGGATTCGATCCAACTCACTACTATCTATGCATTTTTAATTATTTTAAGAAGTTGAATTAAACTGATAAACATGGTGTCTTAACGACAATATCACGATTCTATCAGAAAGATTGGGGTAGATGGAAATGTGGAGATATTCAAAGCTAGATTAGTGGCAAAAGATTATAATCAGCACGAAGGCATTGACTATCAGGATACTTTTTCGTCAGTAGCTATGCCAAAATCCATCCGCACATTGCTTGCTATTGCAGCCTATTTCGATTATGAAATATGGCAAATGGACGTGAAAATGGTATTCTTAAATGGATACCTTGAGGAAGATATCTATATGGAACAGCCACTAAGTTTCACATCCAGTGATACTGATCACAAGGTATGCAAGCTACAACGGTCCATATACGGACTTAAGCAAGCATCTCGGAGCTGGAATACTCATTTCAATGATGTGATCAAATTGTTTGGTTTCATCAAGAACAATAAGAAACCATATGTCTTCAAAAATATTAGTGGGAGTGCTGTTGTCTTTCTCGTATTGTACGTGGATGATATCCTCCTTATTGGAAATGATATTTTCATGTTAACCATAGTTAAAATATGGTTATCCAAAGAATTCTCCATGAAAGACCTAGGAGAAGCATCCTTTATTCTAGGAATTAAGGTCTATAGAGATAGACTGAATAGGATGCTAGGACTTTCATAGAAGATGTACATAGAAAAGTGCTAAAGAGGTTTAGCATGGAAAACTCTAAGAAGGGTTTGGTATCCTTCAGACATGGCATTCATCTTTTCAGAAAGATGTGCCCTAGCATGCCTAAGAAAATAGAATGCATGAGCAAGATCCCTTATGCTTCAGCAATAGAGAGCCTCATGTATGCCATGTTATGTACACACCTGATATAGCCCATGCTATGAGTATCATGAGCAGATATCAGTCGAATCCAGGTGAAGAACACTGGACTTCTATGAAATGTATCCTTAAGTACTTGAGAAGAACTAAGGATATGTTGTTGGTTTTTAGTAATGGAGAACTCCATGTCTAGGGGTATACATACTTGGATTTTATGTCCAATGTTGATGATCGAAAGTCGACATCTGAGAGTCTGTTTGTGTATAATGATGGTGCTGTCAGATGGAAGAGTTTCAAGCAGACAGTGATAGCAGATTCTACCATTAAAGTAGAATACATCGCTGCATTAAAAGCTATGAAGGAGGCATTCTGGTACAAGATGTTTGCCACAAAGATTAGAGTAATGCTGTCAGATGCCATTCCTCTATACTGCGACAACAATGGTGCCATAGCCCTTGCTAAAGAGCAGTGGTCTCACCAAAAATCCAAGCACATCGAGCGGTGATACCACCACATCCGTGATTACCTCGAGAAGGATTACGTTGAGATCAAGAGAGTCGACTCCGCAGACAATGCGACGGACCCACTCACAAAGTTGTTGGGCTAGCAGAAGATCAAAGCCCACCTTGAGAAGATAAACTTAGATTTGTAGCCAATTGGCTTTAAGTCAAGTGGGAGTTTGTTAGATATGTGTGCCCTAGAAGCCAGAATTGGCTGACACTTGTAATACACTTCTAAAGGCAAAATTATAATTTTGACTATAAATAATAAAATAAATTATTTTCTATCATAAATATGTATTTAGTATCTGTGATACATTCCTTGAGTTAATGGTAATGATAATTCATATTTTTAAGAGTTGAAAATTTAAGATATGAATTTTCATTATTAACTCATAAAATACTCCTGACCATAGGATCATCATGAGGATGGTGATTGATCTGAAAAATTGGTGTACAATCACTTTTTTATAGTAGATGAGTCTTGAGTCTATGGTGTAGAGATACCAAAGCGAGAGTATAAATACTCATTAGAGAATGAGGGCACTGAGCATGACCACCTTGAGCAGTCATAAGGAAGTCTATGTTCTCGTCAATGACTTGCTCGAAGCTACAGTGGTGTGTCTGGTTCTTTGATCTAAAGTGCATCGGTAGTTCATCCTGAAGGTGTTATAGTTTGACTACACTATGACTCGATCTCTTAGCCATTCGAAATCCTGAGGTGTATGTTGGCTATAGCATGTTCATTGTAGGAATTGGATTGTACCAAGAGGGAATCTATCTACCTTGGTAGATGAGGAGCAACCCTATGATAATCATGAGAATCAAGTCCATAAGCCCATGGCTATGGTAGAGTGAAATAATAGAAAGAATTTCTATTAAGATTTTCACATCGGACTTGAATCAAATGATTAAATCATATGATAAAAATTAGGATTTGATGAGTTCACCTTAACCTTAATCTGATTGGGCCTCAAGATAGAAGAACTTAATCACATAGGTAGCTACACCAAGAAGTTCATTTTCATTTTTGATGGATTGCCAGCATATACTGCTAGGTGTCACTGGTGGATTTTGGGAGCAATTAGAATGATTTAGATGATCGATTATTCTAGTTGTCCGAATTAGAAAAGTTCTGATCCATCGAAAGTTACTTTGATGATGTCGATGATAGAGATCGTGACAATATCCTATTACCATACAGAATTGAATCTAACTGGATCACACAAACAAGGGTTTGGATCTGGATATCATCAATTAGACTAACCCAGTTCAATTGATCTGAATTAGATTCAATTAGGTTCAAGAAAATCATGCTAGCACATGATTGAGCCTAATGTTCTCCTTCTACAATCATTAAAAGTCATCTCGACTGAGCCAAATATATTTATGCTCATCAGGTACTTTTACTTGGTCTGACTGAAGCTTGTCCAAGTTAGAAAAGGGTTGTCTTAATTTATGAGATAAATTGAAGACAACACCTGCCATTTTCCGTCACCTGCTAATTCTTATCTTTTGACTTTGGTCA
This sequence comes from Cocos nucifera, assembly GCA_006176705.1. Classification (NCBI taxonomy): domain Eukaryota; kingdom Viridiplantae; phylum Streptophyta; class Magnoliopsida; order Arecales; family Arecaceae; genus Cocos; species Cocos nucifera. The sequence goes on from QRFJ01001198.1 coordinate 114,944, forward strand.
AACATTGACCTTTGACACTTACACATCTGCCCATGTGTCATGCACCCATAGAAAAGCATATAGGAGCTTGTCCCCTTGCTAGAAAATGGAAAGGAGGGGGTGCATGCCTAGGGAGGCGTGCGCTCAAGGATAGGGATGCCTGGAGTCCCATACAGATGGGACTCCAGGTTGCTTGTTGAAATCAACTTAGGTAGGCGCCTTAGACAGCTTTGACCAGTCTTGGCGACACCTAAGGGTGTTGTAGATGGGCTCTCATCTGATTGAATCAAGTGATGTCATCCCACCAATCAAATTTAGATCTGATTGCACGAAGTGACGTGATTGGCTGGGATGATGTAGCACTGCATGGCGCAGGAAGATCTATAAAAACCCTATCTGCGCCAAGCTTTTGAGAAGATCTCCCATAGCCCATGCCATAAGGCTGCCCCTCTCCCTCCTCCATGCCATCTTTAGGTTCCCTCTCTCCTCTCCATGCCCATGGGGATTTGGGCTCCAGTTTGGTGCGATCCATATAAGAGAAAGGTGACGAGAAAGGAAGAAGGCAGCACTGCTGCAAGAGACAATTCTAGATCTTCAAAAGGAGTTTTGAAAATCCTCCAAATTAGATCCAAATCTAATATTTAAAAAAGTGATAAAGAAGAAGAAGATCTCTAGATCTAGTCCGAGTGGATATCGGTAAAGGCCAGATACTTGTCTAGCTAGATCTAGAACCTCAGGCAATCAGCAGGATCATCATAGGATAATCTAATTATCCAACAAAAGGTATAAAATTAAATCAAATTTAATTTACTTTTATTTTATTTTATTAGATATATAAAATTAGATTTGAAGTGTCTCAGATCTGAATTAGATTTAAAAAAAAATTTAAAATATCTTTCTTGATCCAATCATGATCTGAACGAACCTGATCTGGAAAATTGAAATTTTTTCTTCATCTATCCTACTATCAACTATGAATCACTATAAACTTGGTGCCCATCTGCTTCTAGTTCTTTTACTATTCTCAGTCCAGTTATCAGAGCTTCATATTTTGCTCTATTATTTATTGTAGAAAACTCGAAGCATAGAGCATACTCGGGATGACTCCTTCAAAATTGACCAGGATCATTCCGGCATCTGCCCCAAAAGCATTGGAAGTGTCATCCACATACAAGGCCTCGAAACCTTTGGAATGGTCGGCTCTTTCTTCAGGGGAGCTTGACTATAGCCATGGAATGCTGGCTTCATTATGCTCAGGTTTGACACTATTCAGGATCGTGCATTCATTAATAAAATCAACCAGTATCTAAGCTTTGATTGATGGTCGAGGTTGGAAGTGAATATCGAACTCTGTTAGCTCAATAGCCCACTTTGCTATTCTTCCAGAGGCATCTGTTTGATGAAGGACTGCCTTGTTTGGTTGATCAGTAAGGAGTGTTATTGTATGTCCCTAAAAATAAGGTCGAAGCCTTCGAGCTGCGATCAACAATGCATAAGTTAGCTTTTCTAACTTGGTATACCTAGTTTCAGCATCCCTCAAAACTCAACTCATGTAATAGATCAGTCGTTGCACTTTTGCTTCTTCCCTAATCAAGACTGCAGCTAGGGCTGCAAGAGAGACTGCCGAATATAAAAATAGTTCTTTGTTGGGTTCAGGCTTGGCAAGTAGCGGAAATGAGCCGAGGTAGTTCTTTTATTCTTCAAATGCTTGCTGACATTCCGCAGTCCAGCAGAAGTTTTTTGGCTGCTTGAAAACCTAGAAGAAGGACATACACCACTCGATCGACTATGAGATGAAGCAATTTAACAATGCCACCTTTCCGATCAGGCGTTGAACTTCTTTTATTGATTTTGGAGCAGTCATTTTTTGGATAGCTTGAATCTTCTCCGGATTAGCTTCGATCCCCCATCTTGAGACCATGAACCCTAAGAACTTCCATGAGGTTACACTGAAGGTATAATTGGTCAGGTTCAGCTTCATTTTGTACCTCCAAAAAGCATTGAAGGACTCTTCAAGGATGGTGACATGATTAGTTGAAGTTCGACTTTTGACAAGCATTTCATCCACATACATCTCCATGTTACGACCAATCTACTTCTTGAAGATTTTATTGATCAGACGCTGATAAGTTGCACCTGCATTTTTGAACCCGAAGGGCATAACCCTGTAACAATAAAGATCATGGTTAGTAATAAAAGCAATTTTCTCTTCATCTTTAGATGCCATCCAGATTTGGTTATAGCCAGAGAAGGCATCTATGAAGGTGAAGAGCTCATGGCCTGAAGTTGCATCCATCGGTTGATCAATCCTGGGCAGGGGATAACTATCCTTTGGGCGAGCCTCATTCAGCTTTTTGAAGTCTACGCACATTCTCCATTTGCCATTGGCCTTCTTGACTAGGACCACATTGGAGACCCAGCCAGGATAATGGACTTCTCAGATGAATCCGACTTTGAGGAGCTTGTCCACCTCTTTCGCTATGGTCTTTTGCCTTTTTGGTGCATGGCCTTGGACTTTTTCTTTTATTGGCCTATACTTTGGATCAATATCCAGCCGATGTTCCATGACCTCGACGTCAATTCCCAGCATATCTGCTGGAACCCAGGTGAAGACGTCGGTATTCTTTCGCAAGAAGGCAATGAACTACTCCCGAACTTCATCTCCCAAGCTAGAATTGATCTACACAGTATGTTCCACATTCCCATCATTTGGGGGCACGACTATAAGATCCTCCATAGGTTCGCCTCGCTCCTAAGTGAGGTCATCTTGGATATCCAACCCATGAACTAGGCAAAGGTTGGGTTGGCTACTTTTTTGCAAAGTAATGGAGTAGCAGTGTCTCACCATAATTTGATCTCCCTAATTTCACAACTCATCGAAAACTTTACTTTTAAGTAGTAGGTTGACACCACAGCCTAGAGTGCATTTAGTCTAGATCAACCGAGAACCGTGTTGTGGGTAGATGGAGCTTTCATGGTCAGAAAGTTGACCTATGCTTTGGCTCGCTTTGGGTATTGCCCTACAGCCATAGTCAGAGTTATTATGCCTTCAACTAGCACAGCATCGCCAGTGAAGCCCACTAATAGAGAGTTCATAGGTCCCAGATGGTTATTAGGTATAGACATTTTAGAGAAAGCATCATAAAATAAGACATCAATAGAGCTTCCATTATCTACCAAAATATGGTGTACATCATAGTCAACAATATTTAAAGAGATTACAACCACATCATTGTGCGAGAACTAGACTCCTTGGGCATCCTCATCAGTGAAAATTATGGGTTCTTCAGTCCTCCGCCTTTTTGTAGGCTCTGTCGATCCGCTAGCTTTCCCTTGCTAAAGTTCCACAAAGATGGTGTTAATGACACCGAGGGGTGGTCGATCTTCCAGCTGCTCCTCCCTTCTTTGTGGTTCTAGTGATGGGGGCAACCTCGATCGGTCCCCCTTTCTTTGGGTCGACGCCATAGAAATTGGCCAAGTCAGCCTCGCTTGACAAGCTCCTCAATCTTGTCTTGGAGCAGGATGCATTCTTTGGTATCGTGACCATGGTCATATGGTAAAGACAGTACTTGTTGGGATTGCGCCTACCAGGGTGAGAATGCATCTTTTTCGGCCTCGGCAGTTGCTCCTTAATCTCCATTAGAACTTGAGTTTTTGGGGCATTGAGAGAAGCATAATTATGGAACCTTCAAAGGGAAGAACTCCATCTGCCCTTCTGTCAGGGCTTCTTGGTCTCGGAGTCTGAGGAAAAGTTTGGGCTCGGTTGCACTCGGGAGGAGTTCAAGAGCATGTTCAAGCTTCACTTGGCTTTTCTTCTACTGCAAGCATACTTGATTCGCTCGCTCGCCACTCTCTAGTAGCTTCATTATCCTTGGCCTTAAAGGCCTCTTCTGCTTGGGCATAACCTTCAACCCGAGCGAGCATATCAGCAAAATCTCTGAGGTAGTTCTTCTCCAGAAAAAATAGTAGGTCATTCTTTTGGAGGCTGCCCTTCAGTGTGACCATAGCAACAAATTGGTCCATGTTTCAAACCTCCAGTGCAGTAACATTGAAATAGGTCACATAGGTCCGGATAGACTCTCCTTCTTTCTACTTGATATTGATGAGGGAGTCCAAACCTCGGTGGGGCACCGACTGATAATAAAATGAGCCATGAACTGGTAGCTCATCTGATCAAAGGAGAAGATGGTACCCGACTTGAGGGTCGAGTACTAGTTTCTTACCATCCATTTTATAGTAGAAAAAAAAGCTCGGCATAAAATGGCGTCCGACACACCATGGAGCAGCATCATCATTTAAAAGGCCTCTAGATGGTCAACCAAATCGGTAGTCCCATCATAGCTGTCGAATTAGGAGAGGTTGAAGTTTAGCAGGATCACCTCCTTCATGATTCTCTAGGAGAAGGGTGGGTCGAAGCAGATGTCATCGACATGATCGACGAAGATGTGGTGGAGCTCATCAATCTATCAGTTTATTTCCTAGAGCCTTTGATCAAGAAGATCCTCATGGTTGTGGATCTCTAAGGTCTTCTGGCAGAATGGGGCTAGAGTACCCTCGGGGGTCAAATCATGATCGAAGCAGAAACTCTCCACCCTCTGCTTCTCCTTTCTTGAAGTTACAAGCCGACTCCCCAAGTCGACCACCCCCAGACTGGGGCCTGGGATTCAGGTGAAGCTTGCTCCGACTGAATTGATGCCGGAGGTTGCTACTGCCGCATGGCCTGCACTGCTTCAGTGAGGTCCCTCACCTGCTGGACCAGTAGGTTAAATTGCTCTACATCTCCCATTGCCACTGATGGAGGAGCTTGGGGTGTCGAAGAAGAAGTAGGAGCGGGCAGATCTCAATGAGATCTAGCCGTGGGGGTGGTTGACCACTGGGTTAAGGCCTTCTGGGGAGGCATTCCCAAGAAATTGATCGAGCAAGGACTTTAAGGAGGAGAAGAAGAAGATGATGCTTCTACTAGGCACCCCTTTAAGAATAAGGGAACCGTAAAAGTCTCTTTCTCTAGCGCCAATTCTATTGGTACGAAATCTGGTTGATGCTGGATTTGAAGCTAGAGTTGGAGAAGACAAGATTGTCGCCGGTGATCTGCAAAACAAATCTCGTCCAGAGTCGGGGGTGGTGGCTTCGGCAAGACCCTTCGACGATCAAGTCAACTTTTTTGGCCAATAGAAATGGGGTGCTCAGAGAGATTTAGAGCAGAGTTTTTGGTAGAAGATGAGAGCTTAGAGAAGAAAACGTATCTGGAAGATCTCTTATATAAACAAAGCCTGTAACAAATTGATAGTGATAGCCGTAATCACTCAATAGTAGGCCATTCGAGACCATGTGGAGTTTTTTATGGAGGGTAGTGTCGTTGTTGTTATGCACCAGCCTGTTGGATCCGACAGCTAGAGTTTGAATGGGATGACCATAGATAACAAAGCATCCTTCACTGATGTTGCTCCTAAAGGCTCGAAAGCTCTCGAGATCAGCTATGTGCGGGTCGTTACTTGCCTTATCGGGTGTCAATTCTGAGATTCTTTCGGGCAACTAGAAGAAGGAATTCGAAAGAAGTTCGATAGGAGGAGAAGCCTAGAAGGAGTTCAACTGCTAGAGAAGTCTAGCTGAAGGAGAAGTCCAAAAGGAGTTCAACTGCTGAAGAAGTCCGACTGAAGGAGTTCGAGCTGGCCAGGCCAGGCCATTTGTTGCCTATGCAACTGCTTCCACTGTTCAAGTTCGTTCGAATGAAGTTTGACTGTAGGAAGGCCAACCGCTTGGAGATGAGGAGTTTGATCATTGGGAATTTGACTGTAGGGGTTCCACCAGGCATAATAAAGCACAGAAGCTCGTCCGAAAGCACTCTGAGACTAAATATTTAGCCAAACTTCAGTGGAAATGGGTTTATCCCCAACAAGAATCTTAGTAGTAGAGGAGTCAATACATGTTATTTTTTATGAGACTAATGAACTTCCATCAAGAAAGGGTGAGGGTATTGATGATGCAGATCCTCTTATAAAAGGAATGAAGGAAATCATCCTAAAGGATTCAATAATTCAAAGTGAAGAGGATCATGAAGATAAGCAAGAAAATGAAGGTGAAGGATAATAAGAACAACCTCAAGGTACAAATGGTCTTCCAAAAGAATAGAGGTATGTTCACAATCACCCCAAAGAACTAATTATTGATGATCCTACGCATGAGGTAAGAACTCGCTCGTCACTTAGAGATGCATACAATCATTTTGCATTTGTTTCTCATTTTGAACGCAAAACCATTGATGAAGCCAAAAAAGATTATAATTGGATAAATGCAATGCAAGAAGAACTTAATCAATTCAAAAGAAATAATGGACCTTAGTATCAAGACCTAAAAATTATCCAATAATTGGTACAAAGTGGGTATATAGGAATAAATTGCATGAAAATGAAAATGTAATTAGGAATAAAGCAAGATTGGTTGCAAAGAATTATAATCAAGAAGAGGGAATTGATTTTGATGAGATCTTTGGACCTGTTGCTAGACTAGAAGCAATTATACTTTTACTCACTTATGCATGCTTTATGAATTTTAAGTTATTTCAAATGGATGTTAAAAGTGCTTTTCCAAATGTATATATTGTCGAAGAAGTTTATGTAGAACAACCTCTCGGTTTTAAAAATTATGCTTTTCCAAATTATGTTTTTAGATTAAACAAAGCATTATATGGTTTAAAACAAGTACCTAGGGCTTGGTATGAAATACTAAGTAAATTCTTGCTTAATAATAGATTTTCAAGAGAAAATGTAGATATAACCCTTTTCATTAAAAGAGATCATGATGACATCTTAGTAATATAAATATACGTTGATGACATTATATTTGGGTCTACTAATGAAATTTTATGTCAAGATTTTGCTAAGCTCATACGAGGAAATTCGAGATGAGCATAATGGATGAACTAACATTCTTCCTCGAACTTCAAATCAAATAAATAAATAAAGGGATCTCCATCACTCAAAGCAAGTACACAAGAGAGCTTCTCAAAAGATTTGGGATGGAGAGCTCCAAAGCCATTGGTACCTGATAAATACTATAAAGTCACCAATAAAAGTATTAATTTATTAATTAAATTATATTAATTTTTAAAAATTAATAATTAATTGATACATATTTTTGAGAAATTAATATTTTTATTAATTAAAAATTAATTAAAAAATAATAAAAAATAAAAAATAAAATTTTATAATTAGTGGAAAGAGCTTATTTTTTTGATCACAACGAAATAAGTTTCAAAAAAAATAAAGCTAAAATGGAGAAGATATGAATTTTTAAAGAAATAAAATAAATAAATATTAAATGAAAAATAACATATGGCTCAGCCGGCTTAAGCCGACGCACCATATCAGCCGGCGCATCCAAACACGTCGAGCCAAGCTGACGAAGCCAGTGTGCCAAGTCAGCCACGTTAGCCGACTCAGCCATGGAAGCTGTCAGGCGATCCACGATCCAGGCATGGACCGTCAACTCAGCAGAAATCAGCGAATCATGGAGCGACACATGGTGGACCTAGACCCTTAAAGCGTTTACAGAAAATCTATCACGGCTCATAGAATATTTTGGACTTTTCACTCGATGATAGGAGATGCTGATTTGTTGCGGTGTATGGTGCAGCCGGTCCATGTGGTCCATGGGAATAGTAACTATGCGATCGTGCGGCTGTGATTGATTATGGTCAAGATCGAATGGTGGAGAAAATTTTCTACTTCAGACTTCATGCGGATCGCCATCTGATGGCAGCGCTCAACCCAGAAGATGATCCAATGGTCCAAAATACTCCCGATGGTGATCAAGACTCCCACGCACGATCAGCGGCTAGATTTTCTCCATTAAACGTGCAATCAACATCCAGAATTTAATCCGACCTAATCTAGATCGATACACATCCGATTTTGATGATTTTTGATCCGTTGGATTTTTATTGAACAGCTAGATTTCATTAGACTTCAATAGAATTCATCCAAAACTCCTTTTAATATAATTTTTACTCAAATTTCTCCATATTTTGACGATCAAAGACCTCCTTAGTCCTATATTGCCTGCAAAAAAAGTCTCTAGTCCTCCTAGCTCTATAAATAAGACCCTAGACTTCTAGAATTGATAATCTTCAATTAAGGTGAAGCTTTGGTATAGGGTGAAGTCAGACTTCTGGTTAATGGCTGCTTCGAGGCAACTGATGCTGAGAGAGAAAGCTGAGCTTCTACACCATCTTTCCACCAATGCCGATCCAAGATCAGAGATCAAACTATTTTATTTTATTTTCTTTTCTTTTAAAATTTTATATATTTAAATTCTAAAATTTTAATTAATATAAATTTTTTTTTTGCACTTTAATTTCAGCTCTTTATTTTTATTATAATTTAATTTTTATACTCTAATTATTGCTCTTTATTTTACTATAAGTAGATGCTAAGATCTAACTAGTAGATCTTAGTACCAAGTTTACTTTTCTACATCATTTAATTTTTACTTCATAATTTTAATTTTTAATTTCTAATTTTAAATTCTATTTTTAAAACTTTTTTTTTACAAAAATTAAAGATTTTAAATCTAAAAATACTATCTTTCCTGTGGATTCGATCCGACTCACTGCTATCTACATATTTTTAATTATTTTAAAAAGTTGGATTAAACTGATAAACATGATATCTTAACGACAACATCGTGCTCCTATCAAATTTTTGGCACCATTATCGGAGAAAGATTAGATGCTATTTTTTATTGATTTCTTTGATTTTCTTTATAAATTAATTATTAATAAAATTTTATTTTTTAAAATTTTCTATAAATATTGCTTACTAATTTTTTCTTCTTTATTTTGTAAAAAAAAGAAACAAAGAAAATAAAAAGATTAGGACAAGAAGGAAGCTTCTAATCCTGCTTGGTGAGATCAATCCTAACCCTAGTCCTTTTTTCTTTTTATTTATTTATTTATTTTATTTTTAAATTAAATTTTAAAAAAATATTCACTTAAATCTAATTAAAAATCTCATGATAAGATTAGAAATCCTAACTGCTTAGAGCATGCAATATATTAATTTTATTTTATTTTTATTTTTTTTTTGTGATCGTTGGAGATAAGATAAGCTCTTAAGTTTAATCAATTTCATGCATCTACTTTAGTTGCATAGAATCCCATATTGAAAGCAATTGTGCATATGCATCTTTAAATCAAATTAAGGATAACATCTAATTAAACAACATAAGATGGGGATTTGATTACCATTTCTTGGCCCACAAACAACAAACCAGCATCCTACATTGATCTAAATCTTTAATTTTAAAATCAATTAGACATCAGCCCTAGGAGCTCGAGCTCAATAGGACAAGAAACCCTAAGAGTTGAACCAGATTAGGATTAGTCAATTTGACTAGTGTCTAAAAAAGTGGTTCGGGGATGACTCGGCTCAAAGAAAGATGGTTTCTAATTGATTCCGTTAGCTTACCTGACTAAGCATAATTGGTGTCTAAGATAAGCAATGAGGGGACTCCCACCGACCTTATACTTACCTGGCCAATTGATTGGCTGATCTTATACTTAGAGGACTTGAAGGTGACCTTGATAGTTAGGAGTTGTCTAGATCTAGGATAATCATTAGTCAAAATTGATTGACCAACTTGATTGCTAACCAACATTATCACTAATTAAAACTAATTCTTCTCTATCTTCTTAGCTCTAGGACACCTTAGCACCTCTTCTTTAGAATTTTTATTTCTTTTTTTCTTTTTAAAAATAAAATAAAATAAAATAAAAATTAAATTAAATTAAACTAACTAAAAAATATTTAAAAAATAATTAAATTAAATTAAAAATAATAATTAAAATAATTAAAAAAATTTAAAAAAATATTTTTTTAAAAAATAATAATATAATAAAATAATAAATATATATATATAATTTCAAAAAAAATCTAAAAAATTTTGAACTGTACATTAGGGTCACACTAATACATGCATAGTAGAAAATTATTTTTTTTGATTTAGTTGAACTTAATTGAATGGTTGATTCATATTAAACTTGATAATCAAATGGCTGATCTAAACCTAATAGTCCAAAAATTAGATATAGTTGATCTTCTTATCCAAAAATTAGATCAACTCCTAATCCTAGGTCAACAATCTTTTGCATAATTCACATCACCTTCTAATTATCAGAAGTTTTATTCTATTTGTGCTAGCCCAACTCATCATGTGAATGAATGACCTGTTGCTGCATAGTTTCTATATTTTATCCAAGAACAAGTTCAAGCTGCTCAAGGTTTCTCCAAATTGATTAATGACCTATTTTTAAATTCATATAATCTAGATTGGAGCAACCACCATAATTTTTCTTGGACATCCCAACAGACTCAGGCTCAGACCCAAATCCCATCAGTCCAAAATTATCAAAATAGGCTCCAGTACCAGAACTATGCCTATAATAAGGGTCAGTCTAGTCAGTCTTCTCAACCACTGCATTATAATCAGCCCTCATATCCACCTCCTCAATAGACCAATCTAACCGATGATAAATTCAATCAACTTAATAATTGATTCTAAGCCAACAACAATCAATTCTGATCCAACAATAATCAATCGCCAAGCTAGAAGCTCAAATAGGATAATTAGCTAAGTCTAGTATGAGGAGAGAACTAGGTCAATTATCGAGCCTACCAATTTCAAACAACCCACCTATTATCCACCAACCATCTGGATCAAGTTATCAATTTAATGTCTCACTTAAGAATCCCTAATTTGAGAATGCTAAAGTAATTCCTGAACTTAAAATCTATAGGATTCTTATGGATCCATACTAAGACCAGGTGAGAGAGGCTAGTACTGATGCTAGTCAAAATAAAAATTTAGAGGAATAGGTTAGTACTGAGACTAACCACATAGAAGAACCCAAGCTCAAAACTAGTACTGATGCTGGTTCTAATTTAAATAAGATAGACATAAGAAAAAAGAGAATAGATGATTTATCCAAGACTTATAAACCTAATGTCCTATTTCGTTCAATCCTAGAAGCTAGTTCTTCTTACAAAAATCAAGAGGCATGTAATGAAGTGTCAATAGAGTTGTTTAAGAAAGATCATATTAATTTACCTTCAAAATTAAACCCGCCTTTAGACACCCTTCCAGTACCCATTGAATCAAACTTAACTTCTAATACAAAAACTCAATTCATGAGTATTTTAGAAGAACAAATAGAAGAAATTATTAATAAACATGGGTCTGAGAATGGGGTCACAAATGAATATATCAATAATGGAATTATAAATCAACTCTTTGAGATTGGCAATCCAAAATCATTGAAATTTGTCAATCTAGTATTTGACACAGGATAGTAAGCTGCATTATGTTTGGCTGAAGATGGTAAACTTAGCGCTTGTTAGAAGGTAATTTTTCATGTAATTTATTTTTTTAGATTATTTTCATTTTAGGATATGTTGAATAAGTTGGAGGAAGAGCACAAATTCTCAAAGGTATATGCTGGACCAAAAATATACCGAGTCAGGTGTATTCTTTTATGTTCTTTATTACACCCTTTACTTTTTTTTCTCCATTGAGGATAATATCGATTAAGTTGAGGAAGAGAAAAATAAAAATTTTAAAATTTTAGATTCTCAAAAAAATTAGTATTTGGTATTTAGACACATGATTATGCTTAAGAATCGAATTAAACTAACTACTTTTAAAAGAAAATTGATGCACAAATTAGAGAATCTGTGAGATATTGAGGAATCAAGTATTAAGAAAATCCAATAAAGAGTTAAGTCAAGAACATAAAAGGTTTTTCCTTTGAGAATTTCTAATTTTTTCTACTAGCATCAAAGAAAAATGTACTTTCTATGGACTTGTATAGGATAACTATATATTCTTTCATATAAAAAATTAAATAAAATAGTTTCTAAGTATTTCTTACTGAGTAACCAGATCTCTTTGTCTAACCAAGTATTGAGTTTTGCATCAAAAGGTAGGGTTGTAAAGTTAGTCTTTACTCGTAGCCTGTTTGATTCGAGCTAGTAAGCCCGAGGGGTATTCTATACCTAGTGCCCTAAAGCCAACTGGTTTGAGAGTCATTGGCCCAAAACTCGCTACATGAATCAAATAGAAAGCTTAAGGGATTAAGACACTCAATAGTGGTACAATGTTAAAAAAAAATATTAATTTTTCATCGAGTAATCCGATCCCGTTGCCTAAGTAAGCAATAATATTTACATCAAAAAATGAGTAATGTAAAAATAAAAATTAATAAATAGATGAAAGTAACAATACACTTGCCTATATGAAAGTTTAGATAAATCAGAGATAAAGATGGGATAATTTTAAAAAAATTTAAAAAAATTTAATATTTTTTACTTAATTTTTCTATTGAAAAGTATTAATATCCTAATGATATACCTCACTTATACTCTACTGAATATCAATGGCTATTTTGAAAACTCTTTAGATAAAATTTGAAACTCTAAAGTTAAAAGATATTTAAAACTAAATTCTTTCTTTACACGAGGATGAGTAAAGCTTAAGTTGGAAGATGTGATAAGTACTATAAATTCATCAATAAAAATATTAATTTATTAATTAATTTATTTAATTTTTAAGAATTAATAATTAATTGATACATATTTTTAAGAATTTAAGATTTTTATTAATTAAAAAATTAATTAAAAATAATAAAAATTAAAAAATAAAATTTTATAATCAATGGAAAGAGCTTATTTTTTTTATCACAACAAAATAAGTTTCTAACAAAATGGAGCTAAAATGGAGAAGATATGAATTTCTAAAGAAATATAATAATTAAAAATTAAATGAAAAATAACATGCGGCTCAGTCGACTCAAGCCTTCATGCTATATCAATCGATGTATCCAAATGCATCGAGCCAAGCTAACGAAGCTAGAGTGTCAAGCCAGTCATGCTAGTCAACTCAGCCATGGAAGCCGTTAACCGGTCCACGAACTAGGCATAGACCGCCAGCTCAATAGAAACCAGCGAATCACAGAGCGACACATGATGGACTTAGACCCTTAAAGGGTTTACAAAAAATCTATCATGGCTCACAGGGCATTTTAGACTTTTCACTCGATGATAGGAGGTATTGATTCATTGCGGTGTGCGGTGCAGCTGATCCACGTGGTCCATGGGAGCAGTAACTGCTCGATTGTGCGGCTGCGGTTGATTACGGTCAAGATCGGATGGTGGAGAAAATTTTCTAGTTCACACTTCATGTGGATCGCCATCTGATGGCAATGCTTAACCCAAAAGATGATCCAATGGTTCAGAATGCTCTCGACGGTGATCAGGACTCCCAATGTGCGATTAGCAATCAGATTTTCTCCATCAAATGCGCAATCAATGGCCAGAATTTAATCCGACCTAATCCGAATCGATACACATTTGATTTTGATGATTTTTGGTCCATTGGATTCCTACTGAATGGCTAGATTTCACCAAACTTCAACAGAATTCGTCCAGGACTCCTTTTAATCTAATTCTCACTTGGATTTCTCCATATTTTGATGATCAAAGACCTCCTTAGTCCCACATTGCCTACAAAAAAAGTCTCCAGTCCTCCTAGCTTTATAAGTAAGATCCTAGACTTTTAGAATTGATAATCTTCAATTAAGATAAAACTTTGGTATAGGATGAAGTCAAGCTTTGGGTTAATGGCTGCTTCGAGGCAACTGGTGCCGAGAGGAAAAGCTAGGCTTCTGCACCATCTTTCCACCAATATTGATCCAAGATCAAAGATCAGGCTATTTTATTTTACTTTTTTTTAAATTTTATGTATTTAAATTCTAAAATTTTAATTAATGTAATTTCTTTTTGTACTTTGATTTCAGCTCTTTATTTTTATTGTAATTTAATTTCTGCACTTTAATTATTGCTCTTTATTTTACTGCAAGTAGATGCTAAGATATAACTAGTAGATCTTAGTACCAAGTTTACTATTTTGCATAATTTAATTTTTACTTCATAATTTTAATTTTTAATTTTTGATTTCAAATTCTACTTTTAAAATCTTTTCCTTTTCTTTTCAAAAATCAAAGATTTCAAATCTAAAAATACTACCTTTTCTATGGATTCGACCTAACTCACTACTATCTATATATTTTTAATTATTTTAAGAAGTTGGATTAAACTAATAAATACGGTGTCTTAACGACAACATCATGCTCTTATCAGTACCCTCATGAGTCCATCATATAAGCTTGATAAGGATGAAGGAGATAAAGGTGTTGATCAAAAATTTTCTAGAGGCATGATTGATTCATTATTGTATTTAATTACTAGTAGACCAGATATCATGTTTAGTATTTATTTATGTGCACGATTTCAATCAAATCTAAAAGAATTATATTTAAATACTATAAAAAAAATACTTAAATACCTAAAAAAAGCTCAAACCATAGGTTTATGGTACTCTAAGAATTCATTAATTGATTTAATTGGATATTCAGATGCAGACTTTGCTGAATGTAGATTAGACAAAAAAAATACTAGTGAAACTTACCAATTTCTAGGGGTTAACCTAATTTCTTGGTTTAGCAAGAAGCAAAATTCGGTAGCATTGTCTATGGTTGAGGCCGAATACATTGCAGTCGAAAGTTGCTGTACATAAATCTTATGGATTAAGCAATAACTTGAGGACTTTGACATCAAACTAAGTAGAACTCCCATAAGATGTGATAATACTAGTCCCATAAATCTAATTAAGAATCTAATCCAATACTCTAGGTCATAACATATTAAAATAAGACATCATTTTATAAGAGAGCATGTCCAAAATAATGATATAATTCTTGATTATGTTTATAAAGAAAAATAATTAGTTGATATTTTTACTAAGGCCTTAAGTGAAGATAAATTCTATGAGATTAGAAGAGAATTAAAAATTCTTGATCTCCTAGCTTAAACATCTTTATGATTCCAAGCTCTCTTCTATCAAAATACCATCTTAAACTACCTTGAGTCTATATCTCAATTTTTTTCTATTACAAAAAGCTCAAATCTAACTTTTTTTTGATCATTCTCATGTGTAAAATTCAATCCTTAAAATCTCAAATTTTTTCAAAATTTTTTCATCATTTTTTGGATTTTTTTTGTGCCATAGGTCGACCTAGAGGGTGACTCATGGGCATTCTAGTCATTATTGCACTTAACCCTTCGGAGGCCTTTTATTTGGGAATTATCTTGGCCGAATGAGGCGACCTCAACCTCTTTCCTTGTTCTTCCTTTTAATTGAACAAAATCCTCCATCTATTCCTCTAAAAATTAGCAAAATCCCACCAAAAATCATCATCTCTCCTGTTTTCCTCTCCAAATCGCCTCTTAAGGACCCAAAATCCCTCTCCTTTCAGATGGATTGAAGGTTTCTAGGAAACCCTTGCCCTAAAACCCACCATCGGCTATCTCCTTCAAAACCCTTCCTCTCCTTCTCAAATCTTCTTCATTCCACTTTCCCTTGACTCTCTTGAGTAGAATTAAAGCTTCTTGTGGTTGGAATGGTGCCCAAGATAAAACTGCCTCAGAGGAGAAAATCGGTCCGTTGTTTGGAAGAAGAAGTCCACTGAAAAAGAACAGTAGTTGAGCCCTCTCCTGGTCCAACCTCTACTCCCAGACATACTTCACAGTCTCCTCTTACACCATGTAAGGTCCCTCTACCTGATAGAAAGGTTGAACCTAGAAAGAATGTAGATTTTAATTTCTTTGAGAAAGAAGGATTTTTTTTTGTGTCAAAGATTAAAAGGCAAGGATGGGATTTCTTTTGCAAATTGAAAGAAGCTACATATGTGGGTTTATTTGGAGAGTTTTACCAGAATTTGGAATACTTCAATGGAACAGTAAAATTGATTGTAAAAGGTATTGAAATTATACTTAATCCAGTTCATTTGGGGGAAATTTTGAGATTACCATGTGAGGGTTACAAGGAAATGAAACTTACCCATAAAGAAAAGGGACTGAGAGCCATCTTGGGGACAAAATTTGAAGAAAATTTATGTTGAAAATTGTATCCTAAAGCCAATCATCTAGGTTGTAGATGGTTGAGCTAAATATAATTATAATTAAATTATTAATAAATAAAATTATTATTTTAGCATTTTCATTACTTTGTGCATCTTCCTATAATGAGCTCTTCTATGATGATCCTTAGGACTATTTAGACTCGACAAAGGAGAATTTGTCATTTAGTCCTTAAAGCAGTTTGTAATCAAATGATTCGTTGTTATCCAGGATGACAACTTACCGAGTGTATGTCATTGTGTGCCATAAGTATTGGTTGTCCTCTTAACCAAAAAGTATGAAGATACTGTTATGGCATGCAGGTGAAGTATAGGGGTACATTTCACTGAATGTGATCCAACTGCGGAGCTCTCTTCTACCAAGAGTTGCTCGTGAAGGATATGGGTATATGTGTTTCTTAGAACTGAGATCACCATGGTGACTTGCATGCAACTCACTGTACTTAGGTACCGAACTATCTAAATTTTTAATTCAGTGATGGAAGGCTACTGGGTGCAGTCAAGTACTTGGCTTATCGGTGCATGAGTCAAAATAGGATTGACCTCTCCAACTATTAGAGCAAGTGCATCATTGTATTTCAATTTAGCAAATCCTCAGCTAGGATAGTCTATATGATGGATGCTAAGTTTTGAAATATATTGTGGATGAATTTTAGAATTGGCAGTAAACCCTAGATCATCCTTTGAGCATTGAGGTCAAGGGGATAAATTATACGATAATAATATTTCATAGGTTCGTCATTGTTGCGTTGCGACTTTTTGACCAATTCGAATGTTGGGTACCATTGCTAGATGGTCACATTGATTGGTACAAAAAATTGATTCCTATACTACCAGCTTAGGATTCGAACCTATGGGGTCATACATAAGGAGTTTCTACCTAATCTGATGGCTGATCATGAGTCTTGATGACCTAGGATACTATGGTCAAGAGTCCCACTGGACTGGGACTCTATGATCAAGAGTTCTACTGGGCTAAAACTCTGAGTTTTACTTATCTAAGACTCTATGATCAGGAGTTCCACTAGTCTAGGATCTAAGATCATGAGTTTCATTCATTTGGAACATTGGGTTCAAGAGTCTCACTGGATTGGGACTCTTCAGGAGTTTCATATTGATGGAACTCTATTGTCCAATAATCCATCCAATTTGGACTTAGATATTTTTGGAGGATTAATTAGCAATTTGATTGCTAATTAGCTCAATTTGATTGAACGATGAGGATTTGATCAAGTTTGATTGAATTTGATTCGATTGGGTTTGACCCGATCAGGTCATAAGATGACCTAATCGCTATGGAAGATTTGATCCTGATTTGATCAGAACTTGGATCTAATTAATTTCTAATTTGATTAAAATTTTATTGAGTTGGGTTAAGCCTAAATTAGTTGGGTTTAACCTAATCTAATTGGGTCTAGATTAATTGGTTTGGTTGAAACCAATTAAGACTAAGTCAAATAAGTTTGAATTTGAATCTTCCTTCTCCCTGCTTCACCCTGCTTTGACTTTTCCACACCCTATCTTACGCACACTTTGGTTTTGCATGAAAATTTTCTCACACAGAAGGTTTCTGCACCCCCTCTCTTATCTGCTTTTGACCTGGTCTAAGGGTTGATCGGTTCAAAGTAAGTTGAGTTTTGAATTCAACTCAGTTTGTTGGAGGTTGGAACCAATCCAACCTTATCTACTTCCCATTCCCTCCCTTTTGTTTGTTGAACATTTTTGGAGAAATAAAAATATGCTCACACAAAAGGAGAGTTCTTCTACATGTTAAACACATGGGAGGAGGTGTTGGATAAAGATAAGAGGCTCATTTGATTTTTGAAATCAAGTGAGTGGTTAAAACCTCTCAACCACTCGACCCTTATCTTTTTCTATGTGCTTTTCCCATGGTATTCACATCAATAAATTTTAAGAGTTTTTGTGTGTGTAGTAGAGGGAGTTAGAATTAAGTGGTAAAAATTTTAGAGTTATTGGGCATTATTTTTGGGCAAAACAAAATCTTGGAGTGAAGGTGAGCAGGGTCCTATAGCACTTTACTTTTCCCTCATGCCTCTCTTCTCTTCTAATTTTCACCTCTAAGCATACTAAATTTCTTGATATAATCTAAATAGGGT
Organism: Cocos nucifera; assembly: GCA_006176705.1. Lineage (NCBI taxonomy): Eukaryota > Viridiplantae > Streptophyta > Magnoliopsida > Arecales > Arecaceae > Cocos > Cocos nucifera. The sequence continues at coordinate 133,067 of QRFJ01001198.1, forward strand.
TTATTGATTTGAAAGTCATCTTTCTATAAAAGCATAATTTATAGAAAAACTCCACATAGAGATGGCGTGATAGGATTTTTAGTGTGTCAGGATTTTTTGGCCGAGTGAAACCATAGTTTTGGGAATCTAGGTTCGGGTAGAGAGATCGAATGCTGTGAGCATCGGATCTTCACCAAATTTGAGACAACTCTTCATGATTCTCCAATATTTATATTTTAATTTTTTAGAGTATTTGATAAATCAAAAAATATATGATCAATTAGATCGATCGTGATCAGCCATCAAAGGCCCCGGTGAGGAGCTAGCACTCCGATGGAGCTGGTTGGGACCAAGAGCTCCGTGTGGACCATCCATAGAGGTCGAACGAGTGTGTGGCTATAGCATAACACCATAGCTTCTTTTGATGAATTCAGATCATGGAGATCAGCTATCCATAAAAAGGTATCGAGTTCTAAACTCGTATTGATCAGTAGATTCAATTTGCTGATCGAATGCATTTTATTTCTCTATCATATATTAGCATGTTTAGATCCTGACTAGAATTTATTTGATATGATCAATGTATGCATAGTTTTAATTTTAGATTAATTTTAGCTTTTTCTATATTTTATTTGAAAAAATTTTTGAAAAGCATGCCCTAAATCCTGCTCAATTTTCTTCAAATAGTATCAGAGCAAGGGTTGCTTGACATGTTAATATGTTAATTAGAAAGATTAAATGCTTACATATTTGATATGTATTTAATCCAAATAACTTAGTAATCGAGGATGAATGAGCCACCAAGCCATCCGGTCATAAGGGATAAGTATGGTTTAAAGGCCATCTCCTTCCATTCAGTGGAGATCTCTTATGGCAGTAGGGGTGCCACCGTGAACTAATTCATTAAGACAAATAGTGAAAGAATTTGATTAAAATTATTTTAATTAGAAAGTTAAACATGAATATATTTAGATTAGATCTAAAAGATAATTCATGGTTTAATTTTTAATATGACTTATTTTCTGTTATGAGATTAGCAATAGGATTACTGTTTATGAAACGAGCTAATCCATTTATGAAATAAGTCAACCCATTTGATGAGCAAAAAATAAAATCATTCAAAATTTAAAAATTATTTTTAAAATATCGAACCCCAATCCATTAGTCCAAAAATTTAATTAAAAGAATTAAGTATCTCATAAAATCTAGAATTATGAATTAAAGATTCTAAGACATAAGCATAAGCTATGGATTAAAGGGTTAGATGAATTAGGTCCACTAATTGGGTTAGACCTAAGGTTAATTGAAAAATAGACTTAATCTAGTATAATTGATCAAATCTAATCAAGTGTTGAATTAGATTAGGTCAAGGACACTCTTGACTCAACTTCAATAGTTGTAGTTGAATGAGTCCATGTCTTTAACTAGACCAAGATGGACTTGACTCATGGCTAAGCAGTCTAGTCCAAAATTACTAGGTTGATCAGATTAAACCTAATTAACTGGTTGGTATCTAAGGTAAGTTTGGCAGTCTAGACTAGTGGTTTTTAATTGAGAGCTACTCGCATTGATTCGATCTTTGAAGAGTTAATGGCATATCCCTTCCACTGATCTTACTTACCTGGCTGACATGGTCGATTAGAGTTTGATTAGATCACTTGATAATTTGAGCTAACCCATGTCATTCGAAATCAGTTTGATTGATTTCAGTTAGAAAGACTAAATTAGGTGCCCATGGACCTAAATTAATCTTAGTCCTAACCTATTAACTTGGTGAAGTCAGTGGGAGAATTTGACTTGATGAAGTCAGTGGGAGAAATTGATCCATATCCTTTCTATCTTTAAATTATAAGTAACCTAAATTCTCTAAATTATTAGGTCCTTAAAATAACTAAGTTATGGAGATAACCGAGTCATAGCCTCCCATTAAGGTGAATAGTAATGAGTTTAATTTTTTGGATGGACATTGGAGGTGCCTAACACCTGGTGTTCATTTGGATATTGAAATTACTGTCCATTATATGATGATTAGGTTACACTCTCTTAATGGTGATCAGGTTAGCCAAAGGCTACCTCGGGCCTGGTCATCATTGGTTTGATGCACCGAACTCAATCATGTTAATGGTTGGACCTAACTAGATCTTTTCAGTAGAGGCCAAAGCCTACTGAATTAGCTTCTGGAGCAAAATCTAATTACTAAAAATTATTTAAGAAAATAATTGGTTGTGAACCTACCTATAGATACACACGGATTAGCTAGAGCCTATCTCGGGCCCATCTGTAGTCTATACAGATTTCAGTACCCACTAAGGAGTTAGTGTTATTCCTCGAATTGGAGGTAGAGGCTATCAATTTGCTAAAAATAGTGAAAGGATCTTTAGACTAAAGTCCAAATCTTTAGAATTAATTAATTCAAGTACTAATAAGATTTCATATTTTTCTTTCAGATAAATAGAATGGCTAGTGTTAGTCCGCTTCATTCACTGTTAGATAGTGGTAAGCTTTTAGGACCTTATTATGAGGAGTCTAGTGTCAACCCTGATCTGAAAGATCTGAAGAGGAATGGTCCTCTTGATCCAAATAGACTGAACAGGAGAAATCAGCAAGTAGTTACTGGGCAAGGATGTTATATGATAACACCTTACAATTTCTCCATATGTGAAATATCTACATGGGTATTAGATACCAGAAGTCTAATTCATATATGCAACTCATTGCATGGACTTCAAAATTGATAGAAAGTTTGAAAATGGCGATAGATTTCTGAATGTTGGGGATGGAAGTAAAGTTTCAGTCCTAGCATTGAGAACTCTTGAGCTATTTTTCAAAGATAAAAGTATTGTTTTAAGTGATTGTCACTATTGTCCATCTTTTATGATGAACATAATATTTATTGGGCTTTTAGCCCAGGATGGTTATTATTTATCAATAAAAAAAATATTATAATATTATTATAAATAATATTATAGTAATATAAGGATAATTAAGAAATGGCATTTATATTTTATCATAGTCTGTTAGTATAATGTACACATCAAACAAACGTCCAAAGCTAAATCATGTCTTCGATGCCTATGTTTGGTACTGTAGGCTCGGTCATATAAATAAGAATAGGATAAATAGATTAGTCAAGGAAAATATCCTTGACATCGATGATTGCAAATCATTGAATACTTGTGAGTCCTGTCTACCTGGTAAGATAACCAAATCATCTTTTACTGGAAAAGGTGAATGGTCCATTAAGCTTCTGGATCTACTACATACTGATGTATGTGGACCCATGAACAAATATACTAGAGGTGGGTTCTACTACTGTTAGATATTTGTGCCCTATAAGTCAAAATTGACTGACACTTGTAATACACTTCTAGGGGCAAAATTATAATTTTGACTATAAATAATAAAATGGGTTATTTTTTATCATAAATTTATATTTAGTGTCTATGATACATCCCTTGAGTTAACGGTAATGATAATTCTTATTTTCAAGAGTTAAAAATTTAAGATAAGAATTTTCATTATTAATTCATAAAATGCTTTCGATCATAGGATCATCATGAGGATGGTGATTGATCTGAAAGATTGGTATACAATCACTTTTTTATAGTAGATGAGTCTTGAGTCTACGATGTAGAGACACCAAAGCTAGAGTATAGGTACTCGTTAGAGAATGAGGGCACTGAGCATGACCACCTCGAGCAGTCATAAGGAAGTCTACCTTCTCATCGATGACTGGCTCGAAGCTGTAGTGGTGTGTTTGATTCTTTGACCTGAGGTGTATCAGTAATTCATCTTGAGGGTGTTATAGTTTGACTACACCATGACTCGTTCTCCTAGCCATTTGGAATCTTGAGGTGTATGTTGGCTATAGCATATTCATTATAGGAAAGGATTGCATCAAGAGAAAATCTATCTACCTTGGTGGATGAGGAGCAACCCCATGATGATCATGAGAATCAAGTCCTTAAGCCCATGGCCATGGCAAAGTGAAATAATAGAAAGAGTTTCTATTAAGGTTTTCACATAGGACTTGAATTGAATGATTAAATCATATGACGAAAATTAGGGTTTGACGTGTTCACCTTAACCCTAATCTAATTGAGGCTTAGGATAGAAGAACTTAATCACACAGATAGCTGCACTGAGAGGTTCATTTTTAGTTCTGATGGATTGCCACCATATACTGTTAGGTGTCACTGGTGGATTTTGGGAGCAATTAGAATGATTTGGATGATCGATCATTCTAGTTGTATGAATCAGAATAAGTTCTGATCCATCGAAAGGTATTTCGATGATGTCGATGATAGAGATCATGACATATCCCATTATCAAATAGAACTGAATCTAATTGGGTCACACAAACAAGAGTTTAGATCTGGATATCATCAATTAGACTAATTCAGTTCAATTGATTTGAATAAGATTCAATTAGGTTCAAGGAAATCATACTAGCACACGATTATGCCTAACGTTCTCCTTCTACTATCATTAAAAGTTATCTCAACTGAGCCAAATGTATTTGTACTCACTCAGATACCTTTACTTGGTCTAACTAGAGCTTATCCAAGTTAGAAAATATTTATCTTAATTTATAAGATAAATTTGAGACAACACATGCCATTTTTCCTTACCTACTAATTCTTGTCTTTTGACTTTGGTCAAACATTGACCATTGATACTTAGACACCTGCCCATGTGTCATGCACCCATAAGAGAGCAGATAGAGGCTTGTCCCCTTGCTAGAAATTGGAAAGAAGGGGGTGCATGCCTAGGGAGGAGTGCGCCCATGGATAGGGATGCCGAGAGTCTGTCCCATACAGAGGGGACTCCAGGTTGCTTCTTGGAATCAACTTAGGTAGGCGCCTAAGACTTAGCTTTGACCAGTCTTGGCATCACCTAAGGTTGATTTGAGGGGGCTCTCATCTAATTGGATCAGGTGATGTCATTCCATCAATAAGATTTAGATCTGATTGCACAAAGCAACGTGATTGGTCGAGATGATGTGGCACTGCATGGCACAGCAGGGTCAATATAAACCCTATCTGTGCCAAGCTTTACAGAAGTTCTCCGTTAGCCCATGCCCCAAGGCTGCCCCTCTCCTTCATCCATGCCATCTTCTGGTCCTCTCTCTCCTCTCCATGCCCAAGGAGATTTGGGCTCTAGTTTGGTGCAATCCAGGTAAGAGAAAGGTAACGAGAAAGGAAGAAGGCAGCACTGCTGCAAGAGATGATTCTAGATCTTCAAAAGGAGTTTTGAAGATCCTCCAAATTAGATCCAGATATAATATTTGGAGAAGTGATAAAGAAGAAAAAGATCTCTAAATCTAGCTCGAGTGGATATCGGTAGAGGCCAGGCGCTTGCGTGGCTAGATCCAGAACTTCAGATAATTAGTAGGATCATCACAGGATAATCTGATTACCTAATAAAAGGTATAAAAAGTAAATTAGATTTAATTTTTTTTTATTTTATTTTTTTAGATCTATAAAATTAGATCTAAAATATCTCAGATCTAATCTAGATTTAGAAGTAAAATTTTTAAAATATCTCTCTTGATCCAATCAGATCTGAACAAATCTGACCTAGAAAATCAGGATTTCCCCTTTAATTGGTATCTGAGCCAAATTCTAATAAATTATTTAGATCTAATTTTATTTTAATTTTTATCTAATAATTAGATGATTCTAGATGTCATATAATATGTGACTAGATCTAAAATTAAAAAAATTAAAATTAAATAATTTAGATCTAAGTTTTACAAGATGCATGACTAGTTGTAAAATAGAACTGTTCTATACATAGTCTTACATGTTCATAATTTAATTTGATTAAGTTATAATTTTATATCTATTTATTTACTATTTTTTGATATTATAAATATTATAATAAAATTTAAAAAATAATAAATAAAATTATTTAATTTTTGGATCATATGAGATATAATGAATGCATGTTTAGACTAGTTGTAGAATAGTTCTACATAATTATCTAGATTAGAATTTTATTTTGATGTGATCAATTTAAATTTAATTTTTTAGATGAATTATGAGATAATTTAGATCTAAAAATATGCATGATATGATACATGAGATGTATGCAAAATATGTTTTAATTAGATCAATTTTTATATATGAGATATATGATGTAGATCTAACTAGTTTTGTAGATTTATATTTTCTGATTAAGGCATTTTTCCTTGGCCGTCCGATCATAAGAACAAAGTAGGATTTAAAGATCCCTCTCCTCCCATTCGATGGGATGTTCTTATGATGTGTAGGGGTGCTGCGTGTTCGTCCTTAATCAAAAATTAAAACTTACTTTCTGCAAAATCCTAGATCCTGAAACCTTAGGATTTTATTTACATGTTTTGTTTATGAACCCTAAACTTAATTAAGAATTAAGATTATGAAATATTAATTAGGTCTAAAATTGAGAATTTTAGATCTAAGACATATTCATAAAATTGGGTTCGGGCTTGGGTAGCTCAATTAGGTCTAAGCGGTTGATCAAACCGAATCAAGAGTTGGTTAGATGGGATCAACAGTGCTTAAATTGACCAGCCTAATAGGATTAAGTCTGGGTCAAGATCGAGTCACATGAGTGATCGATCAAGCTAAGACCTAATTAGGCTCAGTGGTTAGAGTCTGGATTGTAGGCTAACCCGATTGGTTCTGGCTCAATAATTTGGTGTCTAAGGTAAGTTTGGCAGATACGATCGACTGATTTTTAATTGGGAGCTACTCGACTCGAATGCATTCTTGTCGAGTTAATGGCATATCCCTTCCACCGGTCTCACTTACCTGGCCATATTTGTTGACTCAGTTCTGATCTGAGGTGGTCAATAATCCAAGCTAACCCATGCCACTAGGTTAGTCATAATGGTTATGACTATGTCAAGTCTAGTTTAATGAGACCTAAATCAAATCTTCCTAAGAAAAGATTAAGTCTAAGGTCTTCCACCATTGTAGATGTGCGGGCCCTTTCCAGGGTTGATTGTTCTCGACTGGTTACAGTGGTTCAGTTGCACCGAAAAGATGCAACCATGTCTATTAGGCATTGGATGCTACAGGCTGGAGGATGGATTGGGCTCAATATTTTGGATACGGTGAGAGACTCAATTAGGAATCCAATCTGTGCAAATGGTGGGTCTGACTTAACTAAGGAGTGGATCAATATTTCGGGCATGGTGAGATTCATGAATTAGAGACCAAGTTTGGGTGCACCATGATTAGAGAATCATTGAACAAGAGTTGTTCACTCATTGGCTAACCCATCACCAATAACTGTTAGGTGAGGTGATGAGTCAGTTGGTGGGACCGCACCACCCACTAGAAATCATTAATCATGGAGATTTTTGCATCTCTACAGAGAAAGTGTAGGGATCCAAGAAAATAGTGGAGCTAATTTATTTAAAAATAAAATTTCTAAATAAATTGGTTAAGTCTTAATTACAATATCTAACTAGAAACTTTGACTCTCTATAGAAAAATGTCTGCATCCAATCCACTAGCACGAATCCTGGACACCCATAGACTGACCGAACCAAATTACAAGGATTGGCTTCAAAACTTCAAAATTATTTTGGATTTTAAGAAGTTAAATCATGTATTGGATCAGGATCCTCCCACCTTGCTAACTCATCCATCCGTTGAACAGAGAGCATCTCTTGAAAAATGGATGGATGAAGATAACAAGGCCAGATACTACATGTTGGGCTCGATGTCTGATGAGCTTCAGTGCCAACATGAAGATATCAGGACTGCCCACCAAATGTTGGCTCACCTAAGAGATGTTTGGTGAACAGAGTCGTGCAGCCAAGTATCAAGTCACTAAATGACTATTCAAGGCTAAAATGCATGATGGGCAGTCAGTCCAAGATCATTATCTGATGATGATCAAGGACTTGGAAGAGCTTGAGAAGCTCAGGAGTGAAGTTGGACCTTGGATCTGCAGAATGATATAATTCTGCAATCCTTGACTGATGCATATGGGCAGTTCATCATGAACTACCATATGCATAAACTTCAAAATTTTCTGGCCGAACTTATGAACATGCTGGTTACTGCTGAGCTTTCCATGAAAGGTTCTAAAGGCTCAGTGCTTGCTATGGAACGGACTTCTTCCAAGAGAAAGTCTTTTGGAAAGAAGAAGAAGTCTGTGAAAAAGCAGAAGATGGAAGGAGGAAAGAAGAAAAATAGAGCTGAAGAAGAAGGCCACTGACAAAGAAAAGTATTTTTATTGCAACAATGACGGCCACTGAAAGCGGAACTGCCCTACTTACCTGGCCACCCTGAAGAATAAGAAGGAGGCAGGTCCTTCTGGAGGTATGCTCGTTATTGAGTCTAACCTTACGGTTTCTTCTGCATCCAGTTGGGTGCTTGACTCTGGTTCTAGTGCTCATTTGTGCACTTCTATGCAGGGTCTTGAGGATAGCAGGAGGCTGAGGGATGGTGAGATGATCCTGGGCGTCGAAAATGAAGCAAGAGTTGCTATCGTGGCCATGAAAACATACCCTCTTCGACTACCATCTGGTTTAGACTTAGTATTAAAAGACTGTTATTATGTGCCTGCAGCAAGCAGAAATTTGATTTCTATTTCTTGCCTTGCATTAGAAGGCTATGTAATTAGTTTTCTTAAGGACCATTGTAACATTCTTTATGAAAGAAATAAAATTGCAAGTGGTTTCCTTATTAATGATCTTTATCAGTTACATATTGATGTATCTATTTTTAATATCGAGCAAAATGTGAATGCCATGAAATGACCTAGGGATAGTCCAAATGATAGGTATCTATGGCACCTAAGACTAGGTCATATAGCAGAAGATAGGGTTAACAAATTGAAGAAAATAGGGCTATTGAGTCCATTGACTTTCGAGTCATATCCAATTTGTGAATCTTGTCTTCATGGCAAAATGACTAAGCTCCCTTTTGTAGGACATGGGGAAAGGGCCACGGATCTTCTTGCCCTAGTACATACTGATGTGTGCGGCCCATTTGATGTGCCGGCTAGAGGCAACTTTGTCTACTTCATAATCCTTTACCGATGATTTATCTAGGTATGGGTATGTGTATCTTATGAGACACAAGTCTGAAGCTTTTGAAAAGTTCAAAGAATTCAGACATGAAGTAGAAAAGCAAACTAGAAAAATCCATTAAGGTTCTTCGATCAGATCGAGGAGGTGAATACCTTAGTCAAAAATTCCTGAACTATCTCAAGAAAAATGGCATAGTCTCTCAATGGACTCCACCTGGAACACCTCAACTCAATGAAATTTCAGAATGGAGGAACTGGACCCTATTAGATATGGTCCGATCCATGATGAGCTTCACAGACCTTCCTGATTTTCTTTGGGAACACTGTTTGTTAACTGTAATATACTTACTGAATAGGGTTCCTTTTAAAACCATTCCTACCACACCATATGAGATATGGCATGGTAAGAAACTAAGTCTGAGTCATCTCAGAATTTGGGGTTGTCCGGCTCATGTCAAAAGACAACAAGCGGACAAGTTAGACTTTAGGTCCTTTAGAGCTCGATTTATAGGATATCCTAAAGAGTCATTAGGATATTATTTCTACATTCTAGAAGATCACAATATGATTGTGAGTCGACATGCCATCTTTCTTGAAAAATAGTTTATTCAAGATAGCGGCATTGGAAAGCAGATCAAGCTCGATGAGAAAGTCTCACAAGAGCAATGAGCTAAGGACCAAATGAAACCAAATTAGGTTGAGCCAATAGAATCACTACCTCCACCTCGTAGATCGAAAAGGGTATTCCGTCCTCCTAAGAGGTACTTAGGTACTATTTTAGAGGAAATAGAGGAAATGTTCCTCGTAGGTAATGGGGTTCATGGTGATGATCCCAAAACCTATAATGAGGTGATATCGAATATCGACTTCGAGAAATGGTTAGAGGCAATGAAGTCAGAAATTGACTCGATGCACTCAAACCAAGTCTGGAACCTTGGTAGATCCACCAGAAGGTATAGTACCTATTGGGTGTAAATGGATCTACAAGAGAAAGATTGGTGCAGATGAAAATGTGGAGACATTCAAAGCTAGATTAGTGGCAAAAGGTTATAGTCAATGCGAGAAGGCATTGACTATCAGGATACCTTTTTCACCAGTAGCTATGCTAAAATCCATTCCGCACATTGCTTGCTATTGCAGCCTATTTCGATTATGAAATATGGCAAATGGACATGAAAATGGCATTCTTAAATGGATATCTTGAGGAAGATATCTATATGGAACAGCCGCTAGGTTTCACATCCAGTGATACTGATCACAAAGTTTGCAAGCTGCAAAGATCCATATATGGACTTAAGCAAGCATCTCGGAGCTGGAATACTCATTTTAATGATGTGATCAAATTATTTGATTTCATCAAGAATGAGGAGGAACCATGTATCTTCAAAAAGATCAGTGGGAGCGCTGTTGTCTTTCTCGTATTGTACGTGGATGATATCCTCCTTATTGGAAATGATATTCTCATGTTGACCATAGTTAAAATGTGGTTATCTAAAGAATTCTCCATGAAAGACCTAGGAGAAGCATCCTTTATTCTAGGAATTAAGGTCTATAGAGATAGACCGAATAGGATGCTAGGACTTTCATAGAAGATGTACATAGAGGAAGTGCTAAAGAGGTTTAGCATGGAAAACTCTAAGAGAGGGTTTGGTACCCTTCAGACATGGCATTCATCTTTCCAAGAAGATGTGCCCTAGCACACCTGAGGAAATAGAATGCATGAGCAAGATCCCTTATGCTTCAGCAATAGGGAGCCTCATGTATGCCATGTTATGTACACGACCTGATATAGCCCATGCTGTGAGTGTCACGAGCAGATATCAGTCGAATCCAGGTGAAGAACACTGGACTTCTGTGAAATGTATCCTTAAGTACTTAAGAAGAACTAAGGATATGTTGTTGGTCTTTGGTAATGGAGAACTCCAAGTCTAGGGATATACAGACTCAAATTTTATGTTCGATGTAGATGATCGAAAGTCGACATCTAGGAGTCTGTTTGTGTGCAATGGTGGAGCTGTCAGTTGAAAAAGTTTCAAGCAGACTGTGATAGTAGATTCCACCATGGAAGCAGAATATATTGCTGCATCAGAAGCTGCAAAGGAGGCATTCTGGTACAAGAAGTTTGCCACAAAGATTGGAGTGATGCCATCAGATGCCATTCCTCTATACTACGACAACAATGGTGCCATAGCCCTTGCTAAGGAGCCGAGGTCTCACCAAAAATCCAAGCACATCGAGCGGCGATACCACCTCATCCGCGATTATCTCGAGAAGGATTACGTCGAGATCAAGAGAGTTGACTCCACAGACAATGCGGTAGACCCACTTACAAAGTCGTTGGGCCAGCAGAAGATCGAAGCCCATCTTGAGAAGATGGAACTTAGATTTGTAGCCAATTGGCTTTAGGTCAAGTGGGAGTTTGTTAGATATGTGTGCCCTAGAAGCCAGAATTGGCTGACACTTGTAATACACTTTTAGGGATAAAATTATAATTTTGACTATAAATAATAAAATAGGTTATTTTCTATCACAAATATGTATTTAGTGTTTGTGATACATTCTTTAAGTTAATAGTAATGATAATTCTTATTTTCAAGAGTTGAATATTTAAGACAAAAATTTTCATTATTAACTCATAAAATGCTTTCGACCGTAGGATCATCATGAGGATGATGATTAATCCAAAAGGTTGGTGTGCAATCACTTCTTTATAATAGATGAGTCTTGAGTCTATGGTGTAAAGACACCAAAGCAAGAGTACAGGTACTCATTAGAGAACGAGGGCACTGAGCATGACCACCTCGAGCAGTCATAAGGAAGTCTATCTTCTCATCGATGACTGGCTCGAAGCTGCAGTGGTGTGTCTGGTTCTTTGATCTGAGGTGCATCGACAGTTCACTTGAGGGTATTATAGTTTGACTACACCATGACTCGATCTCCTAGCCATTTGGAACCCTGAGGTGTATGTTGGCTATAGCATGTTCATTGTAGGAATTTGATTGCACCAAGAGGGAATCTGTCTACCTCGATGGATGAGGAGCAGCCCTATGATGATCCTGAGAATCAAGTCCTTAAGCCCATGGCCATGGCAAAGTGAAATAATAGAAAGAGTTTCTATTAAGATTTTCACATAGGACTTGAATCGAATGATTAAATCATATGATGGAAATTAGGGTTTGACGAGTTCACCTTAACCCTAATATGATCGGAGCTCAGGATAGAAGAACTTAATCACATGGATAGCTGCACCAAGCGGTTCATTTTTAGTTCTGATGGGTTGCCACCATATACTGCTAGGTGTCACTGGTGGATTTTGGGAGTAATTAGAATGATTTGGATGATCGATCATTCTAGTTGTATGAATCAGAATAAGTTCTGATCCATCGAAAGGTATTTCGATGATGTCGATGATAGAGATCATGACATATCCCATTACCATATAGAACTGAACCTAACTGGGTCATATAAATAAGGGTTTGGATTTTGATATTATCAATTGGACTAATCCAGTTCAATTGATTTGAATAAGATTCAATTAGGTTCAAGAAAATCGTGCTAGCACACGATTGAGCCTAACCTTCTCCTTCTACTATCATTAAAAGATGTCTTGACTAAGCCAAATGTGTTTGTGCTTACTCAAATACCTTTACATGATCTGACTAAAGCTTGTCCAGGTCAAAAAAGGGTTGTCTTAATTTATGAGATAAATTTGAGACAACATTACCATTTTCCGTCAGCTGCTAATTCTTGTCTTTTGACTTTGGTCATACGTTGACCTTTGACACATAGACATCTGCGCATGTGTCATGCACCCATAGGATAGCAGATAAGGGCTTGTCCCCTTGCTAGAAATTGGAAAGGAGGGGGTGCATGCCTAGGGAGGCGTGCACCCATGGATAGGGATGCCTGGAGTCCCATACAGATGGGACTCCATGTTGCTTCTTGGAATCAACTTAGGTAGTGTTGCTTCTTGGAATCAACTTAGGTAGGCACCTAAGACTCAACTTTGACCAGTCTTGGCGCCACCTAAGGATGACTTGAGGGGACTCTCATATGATTGGATCAGGTGATATCATCCCACCAATGAGATTTAGATCTGATTGCGCAAAGCAACATGATTGACCGAGATGATGTGGCACTGCATGGCATAGCAGGGTCTATATAAACCCTGTCTACACCAAGCTTTACAGAAGTTCTCCCTTAGCCCATGCCCCAAGGCTGCCCCTCTTCCTCCTCCATGCCATCTTCTGGTCCTCTCTCCTCTCCACGACCAAGAAGATTTGGGCTCCAGTTTGGTGCAATCCAGGTAAGAGAAAGGTGACGAGAAAGAAAGAAGGCAGCACTGCTGCAAGAGACGATTCCAGATCTTCAAAAGGAGTTTTGAAGATCCTCCAAATTAGATCTAGATCTAAAATTTGGTGAGATGATAAAGAAGGAGAAGATCTTCAGATCCAACCTGAGTGGATACTGATAGTGGCCAGGCGCTTGCATGGCTAGATCTAGAACTTCAGGCAATCAGCAGGATCATCATAGGATAATTTGATTATCCAATAGAAGGTACAAAAATTAAATCAAATTTAATTTTTTTTTATTTTATTTTATTAGATCTATAAAATTAGATCTAAAGTATCTCAGATCTAATCTAGATTCAAAAAGAAAATTTTTGAAATATCCCTCTTGATCCAATCAAATCTGAACGAACCTGATCTGAAAAATCAGGATTTTTCCTTCAACTACTTCATTACATTTACTGACGACCTATCTAGATTTTGGTATGTCTATCTTATGAAGAATAAATCTGATTCATTTGAAATGTTCAAACGATATCAAAATGAGATAGAAAAATAACTTGGAAAGAGTATTAAATCTCTTCGGTCAAACCGAGGAGGTGAATACCTTTCCAACAAGTTTTTGACATATCTAGGAGAGAATGGGATTCCCTCATAATGGTCCCCTCCTGGAATACCACAGCATAATGGTATATCAGGAAGGAGGAATCGAACCCTGTTGGACATGGTTCGGTCCATGATAGGGTTTGCGAGTCTGCCAATTTTGTTTTGAGATTATGCATTAGAGATTGCTTGTTATGTTTTTAACGCTATTTCAAGCAAGTCCATTGCAAAGACTCCCTATTAGATATGGACTGACCGTAAGCCGACACTCTATCACTTTAGGATTTGGGGATGTCCAGCTTATATAAAATATTTGTAGCTAGAAAAGCTTGGACCTAGTTTCGATAAATGCTTGTTCATAGGATACCCTAAGGAAACTAGGGGTTATTACTTCTACCTTGCTGAAGAACAAAAGGTGTTCGTTAGCAATAGGTAGTCTTTTTGGAAAAGAAGTTCCTTATGAAAAGAACATCTATCTCTAATGTTAAGCTTGGTGAAGTTCGACAAGTGGAAGAATCGACACATTTTAGTGAACCTATAGAACTAGATTTGATAAGATCAAATCCAAAGCCCATTGAAGAGGCACCTTTAAGGAGATCCAATAGAGTACCGCATCAACCGGATAGATACTATAATTTCTTAATCTGAGATGGTGATCCTATCGAACTTGATGAGAATGATGAGGATCTGATCATCTATATGGATGCCATGCAGAGGTCTAACTCTGATAAGTGGCTGGAAGCCATGAAATCCAAAATGGAGTCCATGAAAGTCAATAGTGTATGAACACTGGTTGATCCACCTGAAGGGATAAAATCTATTGGGTGTAAGTAGATTTTCAAAAGGAAAAGAGGCGTAGATGGGAAGGTGAAGATCTATAAAGTCCGTTTGGTTGCCAAGGGATATCATCAACGTCATGGTATTAACTATGATGAGACATTTTTCTTAATGGTAATGCTCAAGTCCATTCGATTATACTTGCAATAGCAGCATACCTAGACTATGAGATCTAAAAAATGGATGTGAAGATAGCTTTCCTAAATGGAGAGCTGGACGAAGAGGTGTATATGATACAGCCTGAGGGTTTCACATCCATAGACAAGTCCAATGTGTGCAAGCTTCAAAGATCCATCTATGGATTGAAGCAGGCATTTCGGAGTTGGAACATGTATTTTAATAAAGTGATCAGAACATATGGCTTCATTAAGAATGGAGAAGAACCCTGCATTTATAAATGGGCTAATGGTTCTATAGTTGTATTTCTTGTATTGTATGTCGATGATATTCTCTTAATCGGGAATGACATCCTTGCACTATAGGGAATAAAGGTTTGGTTGTCGTCTTAGTTCTCCATGAAGGACTTGGAAGAAGCTTCCTACGTTTTAGGAATGAAGATCTATAGGGATAGATCTAAAAGATTGCTTGGATTATTCCAGTCCACATACATCGATACCATGCTGAAAAGATTCAGCATGGAGAATTCCAAAAAGGGCTATCTCTCGATAGGCCATGAAATTACTCTCTCGAAGAGGGATTGTCCGATAACTCCTCAAAAGAGAGAGTGTATGAGCGAATACCATATGCTCTGACAGTGGATTCTATTATATACGCCATGACGTGTACAAGACCAGATGTGGCATACTCACTAAGGATAGTGAGTAGATATCAGTCTGATCCGGGTGAGCATCACTGGAAGGTTGTAAAGATAATCTCGAAGTATTTAAGAAATACTAAGGATCAATGGCTCATCTATGGAGATACTGACTTGAAACTTGTGGGATATACTGATTCCAATTTTCAATTAGATCATGATGACAGCAAGAGTATGTCAGGATATGTGTTTATCCTGAATGGTGGAGTGGTCTACTGGAAGAGTTCCAAGCAGCACACTACGGCCAATTCTATGTACGAGGTAGAGTATGTCGCAGCATCTGATGCTGCGAAGGAAGCTGTGTGGCTATGAAAGTTCATCGATGAGCTAGGAATAGCACCCTCCTTGGATGGTCTGGTTCTGCTTTACTATGATAGTACTGAAGCCATAGCTTAAATGAAGGAGCCAAAGGCACATCAGCACACTAAGCATATTTTACGTCGCTACCATCTTGTATGAGAGATCGTGGAACGAGATGACGTCGACCTTCAGAAGATTGATAGAAAGGAGAACGTGGCCGACCCATTTACTAAGGCTCTCAAAATCAAAAAGTTTGATAATGATAAATGGAAGATGGGTATTCGATACTATTCTGAGTGACTTTAGTCTATATGGGAGTTGTTTGGAATTGTATCCTAAAGCCAATCATCTAGGTTATAGATGGTTGAGCTAAATGTAATTATACTTAAATTATTAATAAATAAAATTATTATTTTAGTATTTTTATCACTTTATGCATCTTCCTATAATGAGCTCTTCTATGATAAAGTCCTTAGGACTATCTAGACTCGACAAAAGAGGATTTGTCGTTTAGTTCTTAAACCAGTTCGCGATCAAATGATTCATTGTTATCCAGGATGACAACGTATCAAGTGTAGATTATTATGTACCATAAGTGTTGGTTGTCCTCTTAACTAAGAAGTATGGAGATACTGTTATGGCATGCAGGTAAAGTGTAGGGGTACATTGAAGAAAAAGATCTTATTTTTCAGATCAGGTTTTCTCAGATCTGATTGGATCAAGAGGGATATTTTAAAATTTTTTTCTTTGAGATCCTAATCAGATCCGAGACTCCTCAGATCTAATCTTATTAATCTGATAATAAAAATTAAAATTAAAATTAAATCTAATTTAACTATATCTTTATTTTGGGTAATGAAATTATATCCTTTTCATTAAAAGAGATCATGATAACATCTTAGTAATACAAATATATATTGATGACATTATATTTGGATCTACTAATGAAATTTTATGTCAAATTTTTGCTAAGCTCATGCAGGAGAAATTCGAGATGAGCATGATGGATGAACTAACATTCTTCCTTGAACTTCAAATCAAATAAATAAAGGAAGGGATCTCCATTACTCAAAGCAAGTACACAAGAGAGCTACTCAAAAGATTTGGAATGGAGAGCTCCAAAGCCATTGGTACCTGATAAGTACTGTAAATTCACTAATAAAAGTATTAATTTATTAATTAATTTATATTAATTTTTAAAAATTAATAATTAATTGATACATATTTTTGAGAAATTAATATTTTTATTAATTAAAAATTAATTAAAAAATAATAAAAATTAAAAAATAAAATTTTATAATCAATGGAAAGAGCTTATTTTTTTGATTACAATGAAATAAGTTTTGAGTAAAATAAAGCTAAAATGAAGAAGATATGAATTTCTAAAAAAATAAAATAAATAAAAATTAAACGAAAAATAACATACGGCTCAGCCGGCTTAAGCTGCCGCACCATATCAGCCGGCACATCCAAACACGTCGAGTCAAGCCGACGAAGTTAGCATGCCAAGCTAGCCATACTAGCCGACTCAGCCGTGGAAGCTGTCAGCCGGTCCACGATCCAAGCATGGACCGCCAGCTCAGTAGAAACTAGTGAATCATGAAGCGACACGTGGTGGACCTAGACCCTTAAAGGGTTTACAGAAAATCTATTATGGCTCACAAGGTATTTTGGACTTTTTACTCGAGGACAGGAGGTGCTGATTTGTTGCGGTATGCGATGCAGCCAGTTCACAGGGTCCATGGGAATAGTAACTGCACGATCGTATGGCTGCGGTTGATTACGATCAATATCGAATGGTGAAGAAAATTTCCTACTTCAAACTTCACATGGATCGCCATCCGATGGCAGTGCTAAACCTAAAAGATGATCCAACGGTCTAGAATACTTTTGATGGTGATCAGGACTCCCAATGCATGATCAGCGGCTAGATTTTCTCCATCAAACACGCGATCAACAGCCAGAATTTAATCCGACCTAATCTAGATCGATACACATCTGATTTTAATGATTTGTGGTTCATTAGATTCCTATTGAACAGCTAGATTTCATCAAACTTCAATAGAATTCATCCAGAACTCCTTTTAATCTAATTTTTACTCAAATTTCTCTATATTTTAACGATCAAAGACCTCCTTAGTCCCACATTGCTTGCAAAAAAAGTCTCCAATCCTCCTAGCTCTATAAATAAGATCCTAGACTTTCAGAATTGATAATCTTCGATTAAGGTGAAGCTTTGGTATAGGATGAAGCCAGGCTTTGGATTAATGGCTGCTTCGAGGCAACTGATGCCGAGAGAAAAAGCTGGGCTTCTACACCATCTTTCCACCAATGTCGATCCAAGATCAGAGATCATGCTATTTTATTTTATTTTATTTTTTTAAAATTCCATGTATTTAAATTTTAAAATTTTAATTAATGTAAATTTTATTTTTTTATACTTTAATTTTAGCTCTTTATTTTTATTATAATTTAATTTCTATACTTTAATTATTGCTCTTTATTTTACTGCAAGTAGATGCTGAGATCTAACTAGTAGATCTTAGTACCAAGTTTACTTCTCTGCATAATTTAATTTTTACTTTATAATTTTAATTTTTAATTTCTAATTTCTAATTCTATTTTTAAAACTTTTTTTTTCAAAAATTAAAGATTTTAAATCTAAAAATACTATCTTTCCTATGGATTCGATCTGACTCACTGCTATTTACATATTTTTAATTATTTTAAGAAGTCAGATTAAACTGATAAACATGGTGTCTTAACGACAACATCATGCTCTTATCAAGTTTTTGGCATCGTTACCAGAAAAAGATTAGATGCTATTTTTTATTAATTTCTTTGATTTTTTTATAAATTAATTATTAATAAATTTTATTTTTTAAAATTTTCTATAAATATTGCTTACTAATTTTTTCTCGTTTATTTTGTAAAAAAAGAAACAAAGAAAATAAAAAGATTAGGACAAGAAGGAAGCTTCTAATCCTGCTTGGTGAGATCAATCCTAATCCTAGTTATTTATTTATTTATTTATTTATTTATTTTATTTTTAAATTAAATTTATAAAAAAATATCTACTTAAATCTAATTAAAAATCTCATAACAAGATTAGAAATCCTAACCGCTTAGAGCATGCAACATATTAATTTTATTCTTTTTGGTGATCATTGGAGACAAAGTAAGCTCTTAAGTTTAATCAATTTCATGCATCTACTTTAGTTGCATAGAATCCCTTGTTGAAAGCGATTGTGCATATGCATCTTTAAATCAAATTGAGGGCAACACCCAATTAAACAAGATAAGGTAGGAATTTGATTATCATTTCTTGGCCAACAAACAACAAATTAGTATCCTGTATTGATCTAAGCCTTTAATTTTAAAATTAATTAGACATCGGTCTTAGGAGCTCGAGCTCAATAGGATAAGAAATCCTAAGAGTTGAACCAGATTAGGATTAGTCAATTTGACTGGTGTCTAAGAAAATGGTTCAGGGATGACTCGGCTTGAAGAAAGGTGGTTTCTAATTGATTTTGTTAGCTTACCTAGCCAAGCATAATTAGTGTCTAAGGCAAGCAACGAGAGGACTCCCATCGACCTTACACTTACCTGACCAGTTGATTGGCTGATCTTATACTTGGAGGGCTTGAAGGTGATCTTGGCAGTTAGGAGCTATCTAGATCTAGGATAATTATTAGTCAGGATTGATTGACCAATTTGATTGCTAACCATCATTATCACTAA
Organism: Cocos nucifera; assembly: GCA_006176705.1. Classification (NCBI taxonomy): domain Eukaryota; kingdom Viridiplantae; phylum Streptophyta; class Magnoliopsida; order Arecales; family Arecaceae; genus Cocos; species Cocos nucifera. The sequence continues at coordinate 152,663 of QRFJ01001198.1, forward strand.
TTAAAATTAATTCTTCTCTATCTTCTTAGCCTAGAACTTCTTAGGACCTCTTCTTTATAATTTTTATTTCTTTCTTTTTTTTCTCTTCAAAAATAAAATAAAATAAAATAAAAATTAAATTAAATTAACTAAAAAAATATTTAAAATAATAACTAAATTAAATTAAATTAAAAATAATAACTAAAAAAATAAAAAAAATAAAAAAAATTAATTTTTTAAAAATTAATAATATAATAAAATAATAAATATATATATATATAATTCTAAAAAAAATCTAAAAAATTCTAAACCATACATTAGGGTCACACTAATACATGCATGATAGAAAATTACTTTTCTGATTTAGTTGAACTTAATTGAATGGTTGATTCATATTAAATCTGATAATTAAATGGCTGATCTAAACCAAATAGTCCAAAAATTAGACAAAGTTGATCTTCTTGTCCAGAAATTAGATCAACCCCTAATCCTAGGTCAACAATCTCCTGCATAATTTACATCACCTTCTAATTATCAGAAGTTTTACTCTATTTGTGCTAGTCCAACCCATCATGTGAATGAATGTCCTGTTGCTACATAGTTTCTACATTTTATTCAAGAACAAGTTCAAGTTGCTCAAGGTTACTCTAAATTGATTAATGACTCATTTTTAAATTCATATAATCCAAATTGGAGCAACCATCATAATTTTTCTTGGACATCCCAACAGACTTAGGCCCAGACCCAAATACCACCAGTCTAAAAATAACAAAATAGGCCATAGTATCAGAACTATAGGGTTAGAGTCATGAGCCCGAGCAGTTGAACCGCACTTTGCTGATGAAGGAAAATCCTGATTTCCCGATCCAGGTTCGTCCAGATCTGATCAGATCAAGAGATATATTTCAAAAATTTTTCTCTTGATCCCAATCAGATCTTGATATGTTTCAGATCTGATTCTTATTATTTTAATAAATAAAATAAAATAAGATAAATTAAATCAAATTTAATTTACCTGATTTGGGTAATCCTATTACCCTGTAGATGATCCTGATTGCAGCGGAAGGTTCTGGATCTAGCCACGCAAGCGCCTGGCCTCTACCGGTATCCACTCGGGTTGGATCTGGAGATCCTCTTCTTCTCTATCACACCTCCAAAAATCAGATCTGGATCTGATCTGGAGGATCTTCAAAACTCTTTTGAAGATCTGCAGTCGTCCTTTTGCAGCAGCGCAGCCTTCTTGCTTTTGATCGCCTTTCCTTGATCTGAATCGCACCAACCAAAGTCCAAAACACCTTTTGGACGTGGAGAGCAAGGGGAGAAGAAGCTATGGCATGGAGGAGGAGGGGAGAGGCAGCCTTGGGGCATGGGGTTTCTCAATTGAATTGCATTCGCATAGAATCTGAGTTGGGCGCAGGGTCTTATTTATAGACTAAGCGTGATCCAACTCCTCTTCCTCCCAACCAATCACAACCCTTTGTGAAATCAGATCTAAATCTGATTGGTGGAAATAGAGACCCCTGGATTCCTCCTTAGAGGGCGCCTAAGACCAGTCAAAGTTGGATTCTTAGTAGAACTCTAATTGGAATCCAAAAAGGGAGATGGAGTCCTTGTCCAACAAGGACTCCTAGGCGCCTCCTAACTTGGGCTCACGCCACCCTTGGCGTGCGCCCTTCTCCTTGCCAGGTTCTGGCAGGTTCTGGCAGGGGGACAGGCCCCCACCAGCTCTCCAATAGGTGCATGACATGTGGTCAAAAGTCAAAGTGTCAATGGTCAACGTTTGACCAGTCAAAGGTAGACTTTTGACCAAAGTCAAAGAACAAGAAATGGCAGGTGACCAAAAATGGCAGGTAATGTCTTACAAAATAAGACAACCTTTTCTGACTTGGACAACCTCCAGTCAGACCATATGAAGGCCTCTGATTGAGCACAAACTCCTTTGGCTCAGTCAGGACAACTTATTTATGATAGTAAAAGAAGAAGAACGTTAGGTTCAATCGAGTGCTAGCACGATTTCCTTGAACCTAATTGAATCTCATTCAGATCAATTGAACTAGATCAGTTCAATTGATGATCACCAGATTCAAACCCTTGTTTGTGTGACCCAGTTAGGTTCAGTTTCTGTATGGTAATGGGATATGTCATGATCTCTATCATCGACATCATCGAAACTCCTTTCGATGGATCAGAACTCTTCTGATTCGAACAGCTAGAATGATCGATCATCTAAATCATTCTAATTGCTCCCAAAATCCACCAGTGACACCTAGCAGTATATGGTGGCAACCCATCAGAGCTGAATGCGAACCTCTTGGTGCAGCTACCTGTGTGATTAAGTTCTTCTATCTTGAGCCCCGATCAGATTAGGGTTAAGGTGAAACTCGTCAAACCCTAGTCTCTGTCATATGATGTAATCATTCGATTCGAGTCCAATGTGAAAATCTAAATAGAAACTCTTTCTATTATTTCACTCTGCCATGGCCATGGGCTTCTGGACTTGATTCTCATGATCATCATAGGGCTGCTCCTCTACCACCGAGGTAGATAGATTCCATCTTGATGCAATCCAGTTCCTACAATGAACATGCTATAGCCAACATACACCTCAGGGTTCCATATGGCTAGGAGACCGAGTAATGGTGTAGTCAAACTATAACACCCTCAAGGTGAACTGCCGATGCATCTCAGGTCAAAGAACCAGACACACTACTGCAGCATCGAGTCAGTCATTGACGAGAAGGTAGACTCCCTAATGACTACTCGAGGTGGTCACGCTCAGTGCCCTCGTTCTCTAACGAGTACCTGTACTCTCGCTCCGGTGTCTCCACACCGTAGACTCAAGACTCATCTACTAAAGAGAAGCGATTGTACACCAACCTTCCGGATCAATCACCATCCTCGTGATGATCCTATGGTCGGGAGCATTTTATGAGTTAATAATGATTATTCATGTCTTAAATTTTCAACTCTTGAAAATATGAATTATCATTACCATTAACTCAAAGGATGTATCACAGACACTAAATACACATATGTGATAGAAAATAACCCATTTTATTGAATTATAGTCAAAATTATAATTTTGCCCCTAGAAGTGTATTACAAGTGTCAGCCAATTCTGGCTTCTAGGGCACATATATCTAACAATCTCCCACTTGTCCTAAAGCCAATTGGCTACAAGTCTAAGTCCCATCTTCTCAAGGTGGGCTTCGATCTTCTGCTGGCCCAACGGCTTTGTAAGTGGGTCTGCCACATTATCTGCGGAGTTGACTCTCTTGACCTCAACGTAACCTTTCTCAAGGTAATCGCGGATGAGATGGTATCGCCGCTCAATGTGCTTGGATTTCTGGTGAGACCTCGGCTCCTTAGCAAGGGCTATGGCGCCATTGTTGTCGCAGTAAAGAGGAATGGCATCTGATGGCATTACTCCAATTTCTGCAGCAAACTTCTTGTACCAGAATGCTTCCTTTGCAGCCTCTGATGCAGCGATATATTCTGCTTCCATGGTGGAATCTGCTATCACAGTTTGCTTGGAACTCTTCCAGCTGACAGCACCACCATTGCACACAAACAGACTTCCAGATGTCGACTTTCGATCATCTATATCGGACATGAAATCCGAGTCTGTGTATCCCTGGACTTGGAGTTCTCCATTACCAAAGACCAACATCATATCCTTAGTTCTTCTCAAGTACTTAAGGATACATTTCACAGAAGTCCAGTGTTCTTCACCTGGATTTGACTGATATCTGCTTGTGACACTCACAGCATGGGCTATATCAGGTCGTGTACATAGCATGGCATACATGAGGCTCCCTATTGCAGAAGCATAAGGGATCTTGCTCATGCGTTCTATTTCCTCAGGTGTGCTGGGGCACATCTTCTTGGAAAGATGAATACCATGTCTGAAGGGTATTAATCCCCTCTTAGAGTTTTCCATACTAAACCTCTTTAGTACTTCCTCTATGTACATCTTCTGTGAAAGTCCTAGCATCCTATTCGGTCTATCCCTATAGACCTTAATTCCTAGAATAAAGGATGCTTCACCTAGGTCTTTCATGGAGAATTCCTTGGACAACCACATCTTGACTGATGTCAACATGGGAATATCATTCCCAATAAGGAGGATGTCATCCACGTACAATACGAGGAAGACAACAGCGCTCCCACTGACCCTTTTTGAAAACACATGGTTCCTCTTCATTTTTGATGAAACCAAACTTTTTGATCACATCATTGAAACGAGTGTTCCAGCTCCGAGATGCTTGCTTAAGTCCATATATGGACCTTTGCAGCTTGCAAACCTTGTGATCAGTATCACTGGATGTGAAACCTAGCGGCTGTTCCATATAGATATCTTCCTCAAGATATCCATTTAGGAATGCCGTTTTCACGTCCATTTGCCATATTTCATAATCGAAATAGGCTGCAACGGCAAGCAATGTGCGGATGGATTTTAGCATAGCTACTGGGGAAAAGGTATCCTGATAGTCAATGCCTTCGCGTTGACTATAACCTTTTGCCACTAGTCTAGCCTTGAATGTCTCCACATTCCCATCTGCACCAATCTTTCTCTTGAAGATCCATTTACACCCAATAGGTACTATACCTTCTGGTGGATCTACCAAGGTCCAGACTTGGTTTGAGTGCATCGAGTCAATTTCTGACTGCATTGCCTCTAGCCATTTCTCGGAGTCGATATCTGATATCGCCTCGTTGTAGGTTTTGGGATCATCACCATGAGCACCATTACCTACGAGGAACATTTTCCTCTACTCCTCTGAAATAATACCTAAGTATCTTTCAGGGGGACGGGAAAACTCTTTCCGATCTACGAGGTGGAGGAGGTAGTGTTCTTATTGGCTCAACCTGATTTGGTTCCAATTGGTCCTTAGCTCGTTCTGTACTTGTGAGACTTTCTCATCAAGCTTAATCTGCTTTCCAATGCCGCTATCTTGAATAAACTATTTTTCAAGAAAGATATGGCATGTCGACTCACAATCACATTGTGGTCTTCTGGAATGTAGAAATAGTATCCTAATGACTCTTTAGGATATCCTATGAATCGAGCTCTAAAGGACCTAAACTCTAACTTGTCCGCTTGTTGTCTTTTGACATGAGCCGGACAACCCCAAATTCTGAGATGACTCAGACTTGGTTTCTTACCGTGCCATATCTCATACGGTGTGGTAGGAACGGTTTTAGAGGGAACCCTATTCAGTAGATAGAATTGAAGTTAACAATGAATGTCCCCAAAGAAAATCAGGGAGGTCTGTGAAGCTCATCATGGATCGAACCATATCCAATAGAGTCCGATTTCTCCATTCTGAAACCCCGTTGAGTTGAGGTGTTCCTGGTGGAGTCCATTGAGAGACTATGCCATTTTTCCTTGAGATAGTCTAGGAATTCCCGGCTAAGGTATTCACCTCCTCGATCTGATCGAAGAACCTTAATGGGTTTTCCAGTTTGTTTTTCTACTTCATGTCTGAATTCTTTGAACTTTTCAAAAGCTTCAGACTTGTGTCTCATAAGATACACATACCCATACCTAGACAGATCATCGGTAAAGGTAATGAAGTAGACAAAATTGCCTCTAGCCGGCACATCAAATGGGCCGCACACATCAGTATGTACTAGGGCAAGGAGATCTGTGGCCCTCTCCCCATGTCCAACAAAAGGGAGTTTAGTCATTTTGCCTTGAAGACAAGATTCACAAGTTGGATATGACTCGAAAAGTCAATGGACTCAATAGCCCATTTTTCTCCAATTTGTTGATCCTATCTTCTGCTATATGACCTAATCTCAGGTGCCATAGATATCTATCGTTTGGACTATCCCTAGGTCGTTTGGCATTCACGTTTTGCTCGATAGTTAGAATAGGTACATCAATATGTAGCTGATAAAGACCATTAATAAGGAAACCATTTGCAATTTTATTTCTTTCATAAAGAATGTTACAATGGTCCTTAAAGAAGGTGAATCACATAGCCTTCTTGTGCTAAGCATGAAACAGAAATCAAATTCCTGCTAGCTGCAGGCACATAATAACAGTCTTTCAAAACTAAGTCTAAACCAGATGGTAATCGAAGAGGGTATGTTCCCACGGCTACTGCAGCAACTCTTGCTCCATTACCGATGCGTAGGATCATGTCTCCATCCCTCAGCCTCCTGCTATCCTCAAGACCCTGCATAGAAGTGCACAGATGAGCACTAGAACCAGAGTCAAGCACCCAACTGGATGCAGAAGAAACCGTAAGGTTAGACTCAATAACGAGCATACCTCCAGAAGGACCTTCCTTCTTGTTCTTCAGGGTGGCCAGGTAAGTAGGGCAGTTCCGCTTCCAATGGCCGTCGCTGTTGCAATGGAAACACTTTCCTTTGACATCGGCCTTTTTCTTCGGCTCTGCCTTCTTCTTCTTTGATCCTTCCACCTTTTGCTTTTTCACAGACTTCTTTTTCTTTCCATAAGACTTTCTTTTGGAAGAAGTCCGTTCCATAGCAAGAACTGAGCCTTTAGAACCTTTCATAGAAAGCTCAGCGGTAACCAGCATATTCATTAATTCGGCCAAGGAATTTTGAAGTTTATGCATGTGGTAATTCATGATGAATTGCCCATATGCATCAGTCAAGGATTGCAGAATAATATCGTTCTGCAGATCCAAGTCTAACTTCACACCGAGCTTCTCAAGCTCTTCCATGTCCTTGATCATCATCAGACAGTGATCTTGGACTGACTGCCCATCACGCATCTTAGCCTTAAAAAGTCATTTCGTGACTTGATACTTTGGCTGCGCGACTCTGTTCACCAAACATCTCTTAGGTGAGCCAACATTTGGCGAGCAGTCCCGATATCTTCATGTTGGCGCTGGAGCTCATCAGACATCGAGCCCAACATGTAATATCTGGCCTTATTATCTTCGTCTATCCATTTTTTCAGAGACGCTCTCTGTTCAGTGGATGGACGGGCTGGTAAGGTGGGAGGGTCCTGGTCCAATACATGGGTTAACTTCTCGAAACCCAAAATAATTTTATAGTTTCTGAGCCAATCTTTATAATTGGATCCGGTCAGTCTATGTGTGTCCAGGATACGTGCTAATGGGTTGGACGCAGACATTTTCCTGTAGAGAGTCAAAGATTCTAGTTAGATACTGTAATTATGACTTGACCAATTTATTTAGGATTTTTATTTTTAAACAAATTAGCTCCCACTATTTTCTCGGATCCCTACACTCCCTCTGTAGAGATGCGAAAAATCTCCATGATTAATGATTTCTAGTGGGTGGTGCGGTCTCACCAACTGACTCATCACCTCACCTAACAGTTATTGGTGATGGGTTAGCCAATGAGTGAACAACTCTTGTTCAATGATTCTCTAATCATGGTGCACCCAAACTTGGTCTCTAATTCATGAATCTCACCGTATCCGAAATATTGATCCACTCCTTAGTTAAGTCAGACCCACCATTTGCATAGACTGGATTCCTAATTGAGTCTCTCACCGTATCCAAAATATTGAGCCCAACTCATCCTCCAGCCCATAGCATCCAATGCCTAATAGACATGGTTGCATCTTCCCGGTGCAACTGAGCCACTGTATCCAGCCGAGAACAATCAACCCCGGGAAGGGCCCGCACATCTACAATGGTGGAAGACCTCAGACTTAATCTTTTCTTAGGGAGAATTGATTCAGGTCTCATTAAACTAGACTTGTCATAGTCATAACAATTATGACTAACCTAGTGGCATGGGTTAGCTCGGATTATTGACCACCTCAGATCAGAACTGTGTCAACAGATATGGCCAGGTAAGTGAGACCGGTGGAAGGAATATGCCATTAACTCGTATAAGAATGCATTCAGGTCGAGTAGCTTCCAATTAAAAACCAGTCGGTCGTATGTGCCAAACTTACCTTAGACACCAAATTGTTGAGTCAGAACCAATTGGGTTAGCCTACAATCCAGACTCTAACCTCTGAGCCTAATTAGGTCTTGCTTGATCGTGACTCGATCTTGACCCAGACTTAATCCTATTAGGCTGGTCAATTTAAGCATTGTTGATCCCATCTAACCAACTCTTGATTCGGTTTGATCAACCGCTTAGACCTAATTGAGCTACCCAAGCCCGAACCCAGTATTATGAATATGTCTTAGATCTGAAAATTCTCAATTTTAGACCTAATTAATATTCCATAATCTTAATTCTTAATTAAGTAGGGTTCATAAACAAAATATGCACAATAAATCCTAGGGTTTCAGGATCTAGGGTTTTGCAGAAAGTAAGTTTTGGGTTTCTGATTAAGGACGAACACGCAGCACCCCTACACATCATAAGAACACCCCATCGAATGGGAAGAGAGGGCCTTTAAACCCTTCTTCGTTCTTATGACCGGACGGCCAAGAGGAACGCCTTAATCAGGAACATGTCAATACTACAAAACAGTATTTAGATCTATATCATATATCTCATATACAAATTAGATCTAATCATGGCATATTTTGCATACATCTCATGTATCAAATCATGCATATTTTCAGATCTAAATTATCTCATAATAATCTAAAAAATTAGATTTAAATTGATCTAATCAAAATAAATTCTAATCTAGACAATTATGTAGAACTATTCTACAACTAGTCTAGACATGCATCAATCATATCTCATATGATATTTAAAATTAAATAATTTTTATTTGCTATTTTTTAGATGTTATTATAATACTTTATAATATCAAAAAATAGTAAATAAATAGATCTAAAATATGATTTAATCAGATTAAATCAAAAACATGCAAGACTATTCTATAGAACTATTCTATTCTTAGAACTAGTCATGCATATCTTTCTAATCTTAGATCCAAATCATTTAATTTTAATTTTTTCTGATTTCAGATCTGATCACATCTCATGTGACATCTGAAAATCACTTTATTTTTTAATTAAAATAAAATTTAAAATCAGATCTAAACAATTTTTTAGAACCATGGCTCTGATACCAGTTGAAGGAAAAATCCTGATTTTCCCGGTCCAGGTTCGTTCAGATCTGATCAGATCAAGAGATATATTTCAAAAATTTTTTTCTTGATCTCAAATCAGATCTTGATATATTTCAGATCTGATTCTTATTATTTTAATAAATAAAATAAAATAAGATAAATTAAATCAAATTTAATTTACCTGATTTGGGTAATCCTATTACCCTGTAGATGATCCTGATTGCAGCGGAAGGTTCTGGATCTAGCCACGCAAGCGCCTGGCCTCTACCGGTATCCACTCGGGTTGGATCTGGAGATCCTCTTCTTCTCTATCACACCTCCAAAAATTAGATCTGGATCTGATCTGGAGGATCTTCAAAACTCTTTTGAAGATCTGCAGTCGTCCTTTTGCAGCAGCGCAGCCTTCTTGCTTTTGATCGCCTTTCTCTTGATCTGAATCGCACCAACCAAAGTCCAAAACACCTTTTGGACGTGGAGAGCAAGGGGAGAAGAGACTATGGCATGGAGGAAGGAGGGGAGAGGCAGCCTTGGGGCGTGGGGTTTCTCAATTGAATTGCATTCGCATTAGAATCTGAGTTGGGCGCAGGGTCTTATTTATAGACTAAGCGTGATCCAACTCCTCTTCCTCCCAACCAATCACAACCCTTTGTGAAATCAGATCTAAATCTGATTGGTGGGAATAGAGACCCCTGGATTCCTCCTTAGAGGGTGCCTAAGACCAGTCAAAGTTGGATTCTTAGTAGAACTCTAATTGGAATCCAAAAAGGGAGATGGAGTCCTTGTCCAACAAGGACTCCTAGGCGCCTCCTAACTTGGGCTCACGCCACCCTTGGCGTGCGCCCTTCTCCTTGCCAGGTTCTGGCAGGGGGACAGGCCCCCACCAGCTCTCCAATAGGTGCATGACATGTGGTCAAAAGTCAAAGTGTCAATGGTCAACGTTTGACCAGTCAAAGGTAGACTTTTGACCAAAGTCAAAGAACAAGAAATGGCAGGTGACCAAAAATGGCAGGTAATGTCTTACAAAATAAGACAACCTTTTCTGACTTGGACAACCTCCAGTCAGACCATATGAAGGCCTCTGATTGAGCACAAACTCCTTTGGCTCAGTCAGGACAACTTATTTATGATAGTAAAAGAAGAACGTTAGGTTCAATCGAGTGCTAGCACGATTTCCTTGAACCTAATTGAATCTCATTCAGATCAATTGAACTAGATCAGTTCAATTGATGATCACCAGATTCAAACCCTTGTTTGTGTGACCCAGTTAGGTTCAGTTTCTGTATGGTAATGGGATATGTCATGATCTCTATCATCGACATCATCGAAACTCCTTTCGATGGATCAGAACTCTTCTGATTCGAACAGCTAGAATGATCGATCATCTAAATCATTCTAATTGCTCCCAAAATCCACCAGTGACACCTAGCAGTATATGGTGGCAACCCATCAGAGCTGAATGCGAACCTCTTGGTGCAGCTACCTGTGTGATTAAGTTCTTCTATCTTGAGCCCCGATCAGATTAGGGTTAAGGTGAACTCGTCAAACCCTAGTCTCTGTCATATGATGTAATCATTCGATTCGAGTCCAATGTGAAAATCTAAATAGAAACTCTTTCTATTATTTCACTCTGCCATGGCCATGGGCTTCTGGACTTGATTCTCATGATCATCATAGGGCTGCTCCTCTACCACCGAGGTAGATAGATTCCATCTTGATGCAATCCAGTTCCTACAATGAACATGCTATAGCCAACATACACCTCAGGGTTCCATATGGCTAGGAGACCGAGTAATGGTGTAGTCAAACTATAACACCCTCAAGGTGAACTGCCGATGCATCTCAGGTCAAAGAACCAGACACACTACTGCAGCATCGAGTCAGTCATTGACGAGAAGGTAGACTTCCTAATGACTACTCGAGGTGGTCACGCTCAGTGCCCTCGTTCTCTAACGAGTACCTGTACTCTCGCTCCGGTGTCTCCACACCGTAGACTCAAGACTCATCTACTAAAGAGAAGCGATTGTACACCAACCTTCCGGATCAATCACCATCCTCGTGATGATCCTATGGTCGGGAGCATTTTATGAGTTAATAATGATTATTCATGTCTTAAATTTTCAACTCTTGAAAATATGAATTATCATTACCATTAACTCAAAGGATGTATCACAGACACTAAATACACATATGTGATAGAAAATAACCCATTTTATTAATTATAGTCAAAATTATAATTTTGCCCCTAGAAGTGTATTACAAGTGTCAGCCAATTCTGGCTTCTAGGGCACATATATCTAACTCTCACTTCAACATATTGATCAAACTTAACTCCTAAATACTCCATTCCTGAGGGGAAAAAAGAGAATAGATGATTTATCCGAGACTTATAAATCTAATGTCCTATTTTCTTCAACCCTAGAAGCTGGTTCTTCTTATAAAAATCAAAAGGCATGTAATGAAGTGTCAATGGAGTTGTTTAAGAAAGATCACATTAATTTATTTTTTTAATTAAATCCGCCTTTAGACACCCTTCCAGTATCCATTGAATCAAACTTAACTCCTAATACAAAAACTCAATTCATGAGTATTTTAGAAGAACAAATAGGAGAAATTCTTAATAAACATGGGTCTGAGAATGGGGTCACAAATTATATTCTCCTAATTAACAATGAATATATCAATAATAGGATTATAAATCAACTTTCTGAGATTGGCAATCTAAAATCATTGGAATTTATCAATCCAGCATTTGACATAGGATAGTAAGCTGCATTACGTTTGGCTAAAGATGGTAAACTTAGCGCTTGTTGGAAGGCAACCTAATATTTAGTTTTTTTCATCTAATTTAATTTTTTAGTTTATTTTCTTTTTAGGACATGTTGAATAAGTTGGAGGGAGAGCCCAAATTCTTAAAGGTATGTGCTGGACCAAAAATATACTAAGTCAGGTGTATTCTTTTATGTTCTTTATTACACCCTTTATTTTCTCTTCTCCATTGAGAACAATGTCGATTAAGTTCGAGAAGAGAAAAATAAAAATTTTAAAATTTTAGATCCTTAAAAAAATTAGTATTTAGAATTTAGACACCTGATTATGCTTATGAATCGAATTAAACTAAATATTTTTTAAAAAAATTGATGCACAAATCAGAGAATCTGTGAGATATTGAGGAATCAAGTATTAAAAAAATCCAATAAAGAGTTAAATCTAGAACATAAAAAGTTTTTTCTTTGAGTATTTCTAATTTTTTCTACTAGCATCAAAGAAAAATTTACTTTCTATGGGCTTGTGTAGGGTAACTATACATTTTTTCATATAAAAAATTAAATAAAATAGCTTCTAAGTATATCTCACTGAGTAACCAGACCTCTTTGCCTAAGCAAGCATTGAGTTTCACATCAAAAGGTGGGGTTGTAAAGCTTGTCTTAACTCATAGTCTATTTGATTTGAGCTAGTAAGCCTGAGGGGTATTCTATACCTAGTGCCCTAAAGCCAACTGATTTGGGAGTCATTAGCCCGAGACCCACTACATGGATCAAATAGACAGCTTAACGGGTTAAGACACTCAATAATGGTACAACATTAAAAAAAAAAATATTGATTTTTCAATGAGTAATTGGATCTCGTTGTCTAAGTAAGCAATGATATTCGCATCAAAAATTGGGCAATGTAAAAATAAAAATTAATAAATGAAGGACGAAAGTAGCAATACACTTACCTATATGAAAGTTTAGACAAATCAGAGATGAAGATGGGATAATTTAGAAAAAATTCAAAAAAATTTAATATTCTTTACTTAATTTTTTTAATAAAAAGTATTAATACCTCAATGATATACCTCACTTATACTCTACTGAATATCAATCGCCATTTTGAAAACTGCTTAGGTAAAATTTAAAACTCTAAAGTTAAAAGGTATTTAAAATTAAATTCTTTCTTTACTCGAGGATGAGCAAAGCCTAAGTTGGGAGATATGGTAAGTACTATAAATTCATCAATAAAAGTATTAATTTATTAATTAATTTATATTAATTCTTAAAAATTATTAATTAATTGATACATATTTTTAAGAATTTAAGATTTTTATTAATTAAAAAATTAATTAAAAATAATAAAATTAAAAAATAAAATTTTATAATCAATGGAAAGAGTTTTTTTTATCACAATAAAATAAGTTTTGAGAAAAACAGAGCTAAAATGAAGAAGATATGAATTTTTAAAGAAATAAAATAAATAAAAATTAAATAAAAAATAACATACGGCTTAGTCGGCTCAAGCCATCGTGCTATATCAGTCAGTCCATCCAAACACATCGAGCCAAGCTGAGGAAGCCGGTATGCCAAGCCAACCACGCTAATTGACTCAACCGTGGAAGCCATCAGTCGGTCCACGAACTAGTTTTGGACTGCCAGCTCAGTAGAAACCAGCAAATCACAAAGTGACACATGGTGGACCTAGACCTTTAAAGGATTTATAGAAAATCTATCATGGCTCACAGGGCATTTTGGACTTTTCACTCAGAGACAAGAGGCGCTAATTCATTACGGTGTGCGGTGCAGTCGGTCCACATGGTCCATGGGAGCAGTAATTACTCGATCGTACGACTGCGGTTGATTACGATCAAGATCGAATGGTGAAGAAAATTTTCTACTTTAGACTTCATGTGGATCGCCATCCGATGGCAGCGCTCAACCCAGAAGATGATCCAATGGTCCAGAATGCTCCCGACGGTGATCAGGACTCCCAATGCGTGATCAGCGGTCAGATTTTCTCCATCAAATGTGCGACCAATGGTCAGAATTTAATCCGACCTAATTTGGGTCGATACACATTTGATTTTGATGATTTTGGTCCATTGGATTCCTATTGAATGGCTAGATTTCACCAAACTTCAAAGAATTCGTCCAGGACTCCTTTTAAACTAATTTTCACTTGGATTTCTCCATATTTTGATGATTAAAGACCTCCTTAGTCCCATATTACCTGCAAAAAAGTCTCCAGTCCTCCTAGCTCTATAAATAAGACCCTAGACTTCCAGAATTGATAATCTTCGATTAAGGTGAAGCTTTGGTATAGGGTGAAGCTAGGCTATGGGTTAATGGCTGCTTCGAGGCAACTAGTACCGAGAGAAAAAGCTGGGCTTCTATACCATCTTTCCACCAATGCCGATCTAAGATCAGAGATCAGACTATTTTATTTTATTTTTTTTCTTTTTAAATTCTATGTATTTAAATTTTAAAATTTTAATTAATGTAAATTTTATTTTTTTGCACTTTGATTTTAGCTCTTTATTTTTATTATAATTTAATTTCTATACTTTAATTATTGCTCTTTATTTTACTGTAAGTAGATGCTAAGATCTAACTAGTAGATCTTAGTAACAAGTTTACTTTTTTACATAATTTAATTTTTACTTCATAATTTTAATTTTTAATTTTTGATTTTAAATTCTAGTTTTAAAACTATTTTTTTTTCAAAAATTAAAAATTTTAAATCTAAAAACACTACCTTTTCTATGGATTCGACCCGCCTCACTGCTATCTATGTATTTTTAATTATTTTAAGAAGTTAGATTAAATTGATAAACATGGTATCTTAACGATAATATCACGCTCTTATCAGTACCCCCATGAGTCCATCATATAAGCTTGATAAGGATTAAGGAGATAAAAGTATTGATCAGAAACTTTATAGAGGCATGATTGATTCTTTGTTGTATTTAACTGCTAGTAGACCTGATATCATATTTAGTATTTGTTTATGTGCATGATTTCAATCAAATCCAAAATAATCATATTTAAATGCTGTAAAAAGAATACTTAAATACCTAAAAGGAACTCAAACCATAGGGTTATGGTACTCTAAGAATTCATTAATTGATTTAATTGGATATTCAGATGCAGACTTTGCTGAATGTAGATTAGACAGAAAAAATACTAGTGAAACTTACCAATTTCTAGGGGTTAACCTAATTTCTTGGTTTAGCAAGAAGCAAAATTCGGTAGCATTGTCTATGGCCGAGGCCAAATACATTACAGTCGAAAGTTACTATGCATAAATCTTATGGATTAAGCAACAACTTGAGAATTTTGACATCAAACTAAGCAAAACTCCCATAAGATGTGATAATATTAGTGCCATAAATCTAATTAAGAATCCAATCCAACACTCTAGGTCAAAACATATTGAAATAAGACATCATTTCATAAGAGAGCATGTTCAAAATAATGACATAATTCTTGATTATGTTTATAAAAAAAAATAATTGGTTGATATTTTTACTAAGGCCTTAAGTGAAGATAAATTCTATGAGATTAGAAGAGAATTAAAAATTCTTGATCTCCTAGCTTAAACATCTTTATGATTCCAAGCTCTCTTCTATCAAAATACCATCTTAAACTACCTTGAGCCTATATCTCGATTTTTTTCTATTACAAAAAGCTCAAATCTAACTTTTTTTTTATCATTCTCATGTGTAAAATTCAATCCTTAAAATCTCAAATTTTTTCAAACTTTTTTCATCATTTTTTGGATTTTTCTGTGCCATAGGTCAACCTAGGGGGTGACTCATGGGCATTCTAGTCATTATTGCACTTAACCCTTTAGGGGCCTTTTGTTTGGGAATTGTCTTGGCCGAATGAGGCGACCTCTCTTTCCTTGTTCTTCCTTATAATTGAACAAAATCCTCCATCTATTCCTCTAAAAATCAGCAAAATCTCACCAAAAATCATCATCTCTCCTATTTTCCTCTCCAAATCATCTCTTAAGGACCCAAAATCCCTCTCCTTTCGGGTGGATTGAAGGATTCTAGGAAACCCTTGCCCTAATTCTAGCAGTGCAACCTTCTTCATTTCCTGACACCTTTCACTTGCTTGGATTGCACCTTGTTCGTGCCCGAAAGCCCTTGGGTGTGGAGAGGAGAGAGAGGACTAGAGGATGGCATGGAGTAGGGAGAGAGGCTATGTGGCGTGGGCTAAAGGCACAAGCATTAAATTCCAGGCATAGATAGGGTTTATATAGACCCTACTGCGCCATGCAGTGCCACATCATTCTAACCAATCATGGCCCTTTATGCAATCAGATCTAAATCTGATTGATGGAATCATATCATCTGATCCAATAAGATGAGAGGCCCTTAAAACCCTCCTAAGGTGGTGCCAAGACTGGATCAAATAAGACTTCTTGGCACCGCACAGTTTAATCCCCTGAAGCAACCCTGGAGTCCCATATGTATGGGACTCTAGCTTTATCCTCATGGGGCACATGCCTACCTAGGCATGTGGCCTCTTCCTATCTGCATTGTAGTAAGGGGATGAGTCCCCAGGTACTCTCCTATGGGTGCACGACACATTGGTAGATGTCTAAATATCTAGGGTCAATATTTGACCAATGTCCGAAAATAAGATTTAGCAGGTGACCAAAAATGGCAAGTGTTGTTTCAAATTTATCTCATAAATTAAGAAAACCCTTTTCTGACCTGGACAAGCTCTAGTCAGACCAAGTAAAGGTGTCTGAGGGAGCCCAAACATATTTAGCTCAGTCGAGACAACTTTTAATGATAGTAGAAGGAGAATGTTAGGCTCAATCATGTGCTAGCACGATTTCCTTGAACATAATTAAATCTTATTCAAATCAATTGAACTAGATTGGTCCAATTGATGACATCCAGATTCAAACCCTTATTTGTATGATTCAGTTAAATTAAGTTCCGTATGGTAATGGGATACATCGTGATCTCTATCATCAACATCATCAAAACATCTTTTGATGGATCAGAACTTTTTTGAATCAGATAACTAGTATGATCGATCATCCAAATCATTCTAATTGCTCCCAAAATCCATCACTCATACCTAGCAGCATATGGTGGGAACCCATCAGAACTAAAAGTGAACCTCTCGGTGCAGTTATCTATGTGATTAAGTTCCTCTATCTTGATCCCCGACTAGATTAGGGTTAAAGTGGTCTCGTCAAAACCTAATTTTCGTCATATGAATTAATCATTCGATTCAAGTCCAATGTGAAAAATCTTAATAGAAACTCTTTCTATTATTTCACTCTGCCATGGCCATGGGCTTATAGACTTGATTCTCATGATCATCACAGGGCTGCTCCTCATCTACCGAGGTAGATAGATCCCCTATTGGTGCAATCCAATTCCTATAATGATCATGCTATAGCCAACATACACCTCAGGATTCCGAATGACTAGGAGACTGAGTATGGTGTAGTCAAACTATAACACTCTCAAGGTGAACTATCGATGCACCTCAGGTCAAAGAACCAGATACACCACTACAGCTTTGAGCCAGTCGTCGACGAGAAGGTAGACTTTCTTATGACTGCTCGAGGTGGTCATGCTTAGTGCCCTCATTCTCTAATGAGTATTTGTACTCTCGCTCTGATATCTCTATACCATAGACTCAAGACTCATTTATCCTAAAGAAGTAATTGTATACCAACCTTTTAGATCAATCACCATCCTCATGATGATCCTACAGTCGGGAAAATTTTATGAGTTAATAATGAAAATTCATGTTCTAAATTTTTAACTCTTGAAAATATGAACTATCATTACCATTAACTCAAGGGATGTATCACAGACACTTTCAAATACACACTATGATAGAAAATAATCTATTTTATTATTTATAGTCAAAATTATAATTTTGCTCTTAGAAGTGTATTACAAGTGACAGCCAATCTGGCTTCTCGGGCACACATATCTAACAAACTTCCACTTGACCTAAAGCCAATTAGCTACAAATCTAAATCCCATCTTCTCAAGGTGGGCTTCAATCTTTTGCTAGCTCAATGGCTTTGTAAGTGGGTCTGCCGCATTGTCTGCGGAGTCGACTCTCTTGACCTTGATGTAACCTTTCTCAAGATAATTTTGGATGAGGTGGTATCGCCGCTCGATGTGCTTGGATTTTTGGTAAGACCTCGGCTCCTTAGCATGGCCTATGGCACCATTATTGTTGCAGTACAAAGGAATGGCATCCGATGGCATCACTCCGATCTCTATGATGAACTTCTTGTACCAGAATGCCTCTTTCGTATCTTCTGATGCAGCGATGTACTCTGCTTCCATATGAAAACTGGTATCACTATTTGATTGAAACTCTTCCAACTGATAGCACCATCATTACATACAAACATACTCCCAGATGTCAACTTTTGATCATCTATATCAAACATAAAATCCGCATCCGTATACCCTTGGACTTGGAGTTCTCCATTACCAAAAACCAACATCATATCCTCAGTTCTTCTCAAGTACTTAAGGATACATTTCATAGAAGTCCAGTGTTCTTCATCTGGATTCGACTGATATCTACTCATGACACTCACAACATGGGCTATATCAGGTTGTGTACATAATTGGCATACATGAGGCTCCCTATTGCTGAAGCATAAGGGATCTTGCTCATGCGTTCAATCTCCTCAGGTGTGTTGGGATACATTTTCTTGGAGAGATGAATGCCATGTCTGAAGGGTACTAATTCCCTCTTGGAGTTTTCCATGCTAAACATCTTTAGCACTTCCTCTATGTATATCTTCTGTGAAAGACCTAGTATCCTATTCAGTCTATCTCTATAGACCTTTATTTCTAGAATGAAGGATGCTTCTCCTAGATCTTTCATGGAGAATTCTTTAGATAACCACATTTTAACTATGGTCAATATGGAAATATCATTTTCAATAAGGAGGATATCATCCGTATACAGTGCGAGGAAGATAATAACGCTCCCACTGACATTTTTGAAAATACATGGTTCCTCCTCATTCTTGATGAAATCAAATAATTTGATCATATCATTAAAATGAGTATTCTAGCTTTGAGATGCTTGCTTAAGTCCATATATGGACCTTTACAGCTTGCATACTTTATAATCAACATCACTGGATGTGAAATCTAGTGGTTGTTCTATATAGATATCTTCCTTAAGATATCCATTTAAGAATGCCGTTTTCACGTCCATTTGTCATATTTCATAATCGAAATAGGCTGCAATAGCAAGCAACATGTGGATGGATTTTAGCATGGCTACTAACGAAAACATATCCTGATAGTCAATTCCATCGTACTGACTATATCCTTTTGCCACTAATCTAGCTTTGAATATCTCCACATTCCTATCTACACCAATCTTTCTCTTGTAGATCTATTTACACCCAATAGGTACTATACCTTCTGGTGGATCTACCAAGATTCAGACTTGGTTTGAGTGCATCGAGTCAATTTCTGACTTCATTGTCTCTAGCCATTTCTCAGAGTCGATATCCGATATCACCTCATCATAGATTTTGGGATCATCACCATGAACCCCATTACCTATGAGAAATATTTTCTCAACTTTCTCTAAAATAGTACCTAAGTACCTCTCAGGAGGATGGAAAATCCTTTTCGATCTATGAGGTGGAGGAGGTAGTGATTGTATTGGCCCAACCTAATTTGGTTCCATAGGGTTCTTAGCTCGTTGCTCTTATGAGATTTTCTCCTCGAGCTTGATCTACTTTCCAATGCCACCATCTTGAATAACTATTTTTCAAGAAAGATGGCATGCCAACTCACAATCACATTATGGTCTTCTGGAATGTAGAAATAATATCCTAATGACTCTTTAGGATATCTTATGAATCAAGCTCTAAAGGATCTATAGTCTAACTTGTTTGCTTGTTGCCTTTTGACATGAGCCGAGCAACCCCAAATTCTGAGATGACTCAGACATGATTTCTTACCATGCCATATCTCATACGGTGTGGTAGGAATGATTTTAGAGGAAACCATATTCAGTAAATATATAGCAGTTAATAGACTATATCCCCAAAGAAAATTAGGAAGGTCTGTGAAGCTCATAATGGATCAAACCATATCTAATAGGATCTGATTCCTTCATTCTAAAACCCCATTGAGTTGAGGTATTCCAGGTGGAGTCCATTGAGAGACTATTCCATATTGCTTGAGATAGTCTAGAAATTTTTGACTAAGGTATTCACCTCCTCGATCTGATCGAAGAACCTTAATGGGTTTTCCAGTTTGCTTTTCAACTTCATGTCTGAATTTCTTAAACTTTTCAAAGGCTTCAAACTTGTGTCTAATAAGATACACATACCCATATCGAGATAAATCATCAGTAAAGGTTATGAAGTAGACAAAGTTTTCTCTAGTCGGCACATCAAATGGGCCACACACATCAGTATGTACTAGGGCAAGTAGTTTCGTGGCCCTTTCCCTATGTCCTACAAAAGAGAGCTTAGTCATTTTGCCATGAAGACATGATTCATAAATTGAATATGACTCAGAAGTCAACAAACTCAATAGCCCGATTTTTTCTAATTTGTTAACCCTATCTTCTGCTATATGATCTAGCCTTAGGAGCCATAGATACCTATCATTTGGACTATCCCTAGGTCATCTTGATCTTATGGCATTCACATTTTGCTTGATATTAAAGATAGATACATCAATATGTAATTGGTAGAGACCGTTAATAAGGAAACCACTTGCAATTTTATTTTTTTCGTAAAGAATATTACAATGGTCCTTAAGAAAACTAATTGCATAGCCTTTTTGTGCTAAACATAAAATAGAAATCAAATTTCTGCTTGCAGCAGGCACATAATAACAATCCTTAAGTACTAAATCTAAGCCAGATGGTAGTCAAAGAGGGTAGGTTTCCATGGCTACAATAGCAATCTTTGCTCCATTTTCAATGCATAGGATCATCTCACCATCGCTCAGCCTCCTGCTATCCTCAAGACCCTGCATGAAAGTGCATAAATGAGCACTAGAATCAAAGTCAAGTACCCAACTGGATGTAGAAGAAACCACAAAGTTAGATTCAATAACGAGCATACCTCCAGAAAGACCTATCTCCTTCTTATTTTTTAGGGTGGCTAGATATGTAGGATAGTTCTGCTTCTAGTGGCCATCAGTAATACAATAGAAACACTTTTCTTTGTTAGCATCCTTCTTTTTCAGCTCTACCTTCTTTTTCATTCCACCTACCACTTTCTACCTTTTCACAGACTTCTTCTTTTCAAAAAACTTTTTCTTGAAAGAAGTCCATTCCATAGCAAGTACTAAGCCTTTAGAATCTTTCATAGAAAACTCAACATTAACCAACATATTCATAAGCTCGACTAGAGTGTTCTGAAGTTTATGCATATGGTAGTTCATGATGAATTGCCCATACGCATCAGTCAAGAATTGCAGAATTATATCATTCTGCAGATCTTGGTCTAACTTCACTCCGAGCTTCTCAAGCTCTTCCAAGTTCTTGATCATCATCAGATAATGATCTTGGACTAACTGCCTATCATGCATTTTAGCCTTAAACAGTCATTTAGTGATTTGATATTTGGCTGCATGACTCTGTTCACCAAACAACTCTTGTAGGTGAGCCAATATTTGACGGACAGTCTTGATATCTTCATGTTGGTACTGAAGCTCATCGGACATTGAGCCAACATGTAATATCTAGTCTTATTATCTTCATCCATCCACTCATCAAGAGATGCTCTCTGTTCAACGAACGGACGAGCTGATAAGGTGGGGGGATCCTAGTCCAATACATGAGTTAACTTCTCAAAATCCAAAATGATTTTAAAGTTTTGGAGCCAATTCTTGTAATTGGGTTTCGGTCAGTCTATGGATGTCAGGATACAGGCTAGTAGGTTGGATGCATACATTTTTCTTTTTCCTATAGAGAGTCAAAGTTTCTAGTTAGATTTTGTAATTAAGACTTGACCAGTTTGTTTAGGAGTTTGATTTTTAAACAAATTAGCTCTCACTATTTTTTTGGATCCTTACACTTTCTATATAGAGATGCAAAAATCTCCATGATTACTAATTTTTAGTAGGTGGTACAGTCTCACCAACTGACTCATCACCTTACCTAATAGTTATTGGTGATGAGTTAGTCAATGAGTGAACAACTCTTGTCCAATGATTCTCTAATCATGGTGCACCCAGATTTGGTCTCTAATTCATGAATCTCACCATGTCTGAAATATTGATCCACTTCTTAGTTAAGTCAGATCCACCATTTGCATAGATTGAATTTCTAATTGGGTCTCTCACCGTATTTGAAATACTGAGCCCAATCCATCCTCCAATTTGTAGCATCCAATGCCTAATAGACATGGTTGCATCTTTTCGATGCAACTGAACCACTATGACCAATCGAGAACAATCAACCTTGGAAAGAGTCCACACATCTACAATGGTGGAAGACCTTAGACTTAATTTTTTCTTAGGAAGATTTGATTTAGATCTCTTTAAACTTGACTTGACATAGTCATGACCATTACGACTAACCTAGTGGCATGGGTCAGCTCGAATTATTAGCCACCTTGGATCAGGACTGGGCCGACAAATATGGCCAGATAAGTGAAATCAGTGGAAGGGATATGCCATTAACTCGATAAGAATGCATTCAAGTCAAGTAGCTCCTAATTAAAAATCAGTCGATCGTATCTGCCAAACTTATCTTAGATACCAAATTGTTGAGCCAGAACTAATCGGGTTAGTCTACAATCCAGACTCTAACCACTGAGCCTAATTAGGTCTTAACTCGATCGATCACTCATGTGACTCATCCTTGACCCAGACTTAATTCTATTAGGCTGGTCAATTTAAGTACTCTTGATCCCACCTAACCAACTCTTGATTCGATTTGATCAACCGCTAGACCTAATTGAGCTACCCAAGCTCGAACCCAATTTTATGAATATATCTTAGATCTAAAAATTCTTAATTTTAGATCTAATATATTTCATAATCTTAATTTTTAATTAAGTTTAGGGTTCATAAATAAAATATGTATATAAAATTCTAGGATTTCAGGATCTAGGGTTTTACAGAAAATAAGTTTTTGATTCCTGATTAAGGATGAACGCATAGCACCCCTACACACCATAAGAATATCCCATCAAATGGAAGGAGAGAGTCTTTAAACCCTACTTCATTCTTATGATCGAACAGCTAAGGAAAACATCTTAATCAGAAACATGATAAATCTACAAAATTAGTTAAATCTACATCATATATCACATATATAAAAAATTGATCTAACTAAAAACATGTTTTGCATACATCACATGTATCATATCATATATATTTTTAGATCTAAATTATCTCATAAATATCTAAAAAATAAGATTTAAATTTGATCATATCAAATTAAAATTTATTCAAGATAATTTTATAGAGCTATTCTATAACTAGTCTAAACATGCATCTATCATATCTCATATGAACATATTAAGTAATTTTTTTTTATTTTTTAGATCTAATTATAATATTTATAATATCAATAAATAGTAAATAAATAGATCTAAAAAATATAATTAATTAAATTAAAATTATAATAATGCTATACTACACATAAAACAATTCTATTCCTAGTCTAGTCATGCATCTCATACATCTTAAATCTAGATTATTTAATTTTAATTTTTTAATTTTAGATCTAATCATATCTAATGTGATATCTAAAATTATCTAATTATCAGATAAAAAATATATTAAAATTAGATCTAATAAATTATGAAACCTAGTTATGATACCAGTTGAAGGAAAAAGCCTTATTTTTCAGATTAGATTTGTTCAGATCTGATTGGATCAAGAGGGATATTTCAAAAAAAATTTCTCTAAGATCCTAATCAAATATAAAACTCCTCAGATCTAATCTTATTGATCTAATAATAAAAATTAAAATTAAAATTAAATCTAATTTAATTATACCTTTGTTTTGGGTAATCCAATTATCCTGTGATCATCCTGATGTTTACCTAAGGTTCTGGATGTAGCCAAGCAAGCGTCTGGCCTCTATCGATATCCACTTGGGCAAAATCTGGAGATCTTCTTCTTCTCAATCAATCCTCCTAAAATTAGATCTAGATCTGATCTTGAAGGTCTTCAAAACTGCTTTTGAAGAACAGCCACTGTCTCTTGCAGTACTGCTGCCTTCTTCCTTTCCTAGCACCTTTTACTTACTTGGATCGCACCTTGTTCATGCCTAAAAGCCCTTGAGCATGGAGAGGAGAGAAAGGACCCGAGGGTGGTATAGAGAAGGAGGGAGAGAGGCTATGTGGCTTGGGCTAAAAGCAGAAGCATTAAATTCTAGGCGCAAATAGGGTTTATATAGATCCTACTGTGCCATGCAGTGACACATCATCCTGATCAATCATGGCCTTTTGTACAATCAGATCTAAATCTAATTGGTTGGGTCACATCATCTGATCTAATCAGATGAGAGACCCTCAAAATTCTCCTAAGGTGGCCCTAAAATTGGGTCAAACAAGACTTCTTGGCGCCACATAGTTTAATCCCTTGAAGCAACCCTAGAGTCTCATCTGTATGGGAGTCCAGCTTTATCCTCATGGGGTGCATGCCTCCCTAGGCATGCACCCTCTTTCTGTCTACATTTTAGTAGGAGGATAAGTTCTTAGGTACTCTCCTATGGGTGCATGACACATGGGCAGATATCTAAGTATCCTGGATCAATATTTGACCAATATCCGAAAACAAGATTTAGTAGGTGACCAAAAATGGTAGGTATTATTTCAAATTTATCTCATAAATTAAGACAATCCTTTTCTGATCTAGACAAGCTCTAGTCAGACTAAGTAAATATTTCTGAGTGAGCCCAAACATATTTGGCTCAGTTGAGACAGGCTTTAATGATTATTAAAGAAGAACGTTAGGCTCAATCGTGTGCTAGCATGATTTGAACAGGATTAGTCTAATTAATGATATCTAGATCCAAATCCTTGTTTGTGTGATCCAGTTAGATTTAGTTCCATATGGTAATAGGATACATCATGATCTCTATAATCGACATCATCGAAACATCTTTCGATGGATCAGAAAAGTCATCCAAATCATTCTAATTACTTCCAAAATCTACCAGTGACACCTAGCAGCATATGGTGGCAATCCATCAGAATTGAAAATGAACCTCTTGATGCAGTTACCTATGTGATTAAGTTCCTCTATCTTGAGCTCCGATCGAATTTGGGTTAAGGTGATCTCGTCAAAACCTAATTTCCATCATATGAATTAATCATTCGATTCAGATCTAATGTGAAAAATCTTAATAAAAACTCTTTCTATTATTTCACTCTACTATGGCCATGGGCTTATGGACTTGATTCTCATGATCATCATAGGACTGCTCCTCATCTACCGAGGTAGATAGATCCTCTATTGATGCAATCCAATTCCTATAATGAACATGCTATAGCCAATATACACCTCAGAGTTCCGAATGGCTAGAAGACTGAGTTATGGTGTAGTCAAATTATAACACTCTCAAGGTGAACTATCGATGCACCTCAAGTCAAAGAACTAGACACACC
Organism: Cocos nucifera; assembly: GCA_006176705.1. Taxonomy (NCBI): domain Eukaryota; kingdom Viridiplantae; phylum Streptophyta; class Magnoliopsida; order Arecales; family Arecaceae; genus Cocos; species Cocos nucifera. The sequence goes on from QRFJ01001198.1 coordinate 178,002, forward strand.
ACTACAGCTTCGAGCCAGTCATCGATGAGAAGATAGACTTCCTCATGACTGCTCAAGGTAGTCACGCTCAATGCCCTCATTCTCTAACGAGTATCTATACTCTCGCTTTGGTGTCTCTATACTATAGACTCAAGACTCATCTATTCTAAAGAAGCGATCGTACACCAACATTCTAGATCAATCACCATCCTCATGATGATCCTATGGTCAGGAGCATTTTTTGAGTTAATAATAAAAATTCATGTCCTAAATTTTTAACTCTTGAAAATATGAACTATCATTACCATTAACTCAAGGGATGTATCACAGATACTTTTAAATACACACTATGATAGAAAAAAATCCATTTTATTATTTATAGTCAAAATTATAATTTTGCCTTTAGAAGTGTATTATAAGTGTTAGCCAATCTTGCTTCTAGGGCACACATATCTAACATACATTTTGTTGAATGTGATCCAACTGTGGAGCTCTCTTCTACTAAGAGTTGCTCGTGAAGGATATGGGTATATATGTCCCTTAGACCTGAGATCACCATGGTGACTTGCAAGCAACTAACTATACTTAGGTACTAGACTACTTGAATTTCTAATTTGGTGATGGAAGGCTACTGGGTGCAATCAAGTACTTGGCTTGTCGGTGCATGAGTCAAGATGGAATTGACCCATCCAACTGTTGGAGCAAGTGCATCGTTGTATTTCAATTTAGCAAATCCTCGATCAGGGTAGTCCATATGATAGACGCTAAGTTTTGAAATACACTATGGATAAATTTAAGATTGATAGTAAACCCTAGATTATTCTTTGAGCATCGAGATCAAGGAGATGAATTATACGGTAACAATATTACACAAATTCATCATTATTGCGTTGTGACTTTTCGACCTATCCGGATGTCAGGTACCATTGCTAGATGGTCACATTGATTGGCATAGAAAATTGGTTCCTATGCTATCGACTTAGGATTTGAATCTATGGGGTCACACACATAGGGAGTTTTTACCTGATCTGATGGCTGATCATGAGTCTTGATGACCTAGGATACTATGGTCAAGAGTCCCACTAGACTAAGACTTTGCGACCAAGAGTCCTGGTAGACTGAAACTCTGAGTCCTACTCATTTAGGCTCTCTGATCAAGAGTCCTATTGGTTTGAGACTCTAAGATTGCGAGTTCCATTCATTTGGGATACTAGGTTCAAGAGTCCTACTAGATTGGAACTCTTCAACAGTTTCATATTGATGGAACTTTATTATCTGGTAATCCATCCAATTTGAATTTAGATATTGTTGAAGGATTAATTAGTAATTTGATTACTAATTAGCTTAATTTGATTGAGAGATGAGGATTCAATCAAGTCTGATTGAATTTGATTCGATTGGTTTTGATCCGATCAGGTCATCAGATGATCTAATCACTATGGAAGATTTGACCTTGATTTGATCAGGATCTGGACTTAATTAATTTTTAATTTGATTAAAATTTTATCGGATTGGGTTAAGGCTAAATTAGTTTGGTTTAACTTGATCTAATTGGGTCTAGATTAATTGGTTTGGTTGAAACCAATTAAGACTATGTCAAATAAGTTTGAATTTGAACCTTCCTTCTCCCTACACCATCCTGCTTTGACTTTTCCACACCCTATCTCATGCACACTTTGGTTTTGCATGAGAATTTTCTCACACAGAAGGTTTTTGCATCTCCTCTCTTATCTACTTTTGATCTGGTCCAAGGTTTGGACTGGTTCAAAGTAAGTTGAGTTTTGAATTCAACTCAGTTTGTTGGAGGTTGAAACCAATCCAACCTTATCTGCTTCCCATGCCCTTTCTTTTGTTTATTGAAAATTTTTAAAGAAATAAAAATGTGTGCACATAGAAGGAGAGTCCTTCTACGTGTTAAACACATGGGAGGAGGTGTTGGATAAAGATAAGAGGCTCATTTGATTTTTGAAATCAAGTGAGTGGTTAAAACCTCCCAACCACTCAATCCTTATCTTTTTTCATGCACTTCTCTCATGGTATTCATGTCAATAAATTATGATAATTTTTTTGCATGTAGTAGAGGGGGTTAGTATTACATGAAAAAAATTTAAAAGTGATTGGACATTAGTTTTGGGTGAAAGAAATCTTGGAGTAAAGGTGAGCAGGGTCCTGCAGCACTTTACTTTTCCCTCATGCCTCTCTTGTCTTCTAATTTTCACCTCTAAGGATACTCAATTTTTAAATATGATCTAAATAGGGTTTATAGATTCAAAAGTTATCTTTCCATAAAAACTTATTTCATGGAAAGAATCCACACAAAGAGGGCGTGATAGGATTTTTAGTATGTCAGGATTTTTGGGCCGAGTGAAACCCTAGTTTTGGAAATCTGGGTTCAGGTGGAGAGATTGAGTGCTGTGAGCATCGGATCATCACCAAATTTGAAAAACCTCTTCACCATCCTCCACTATTTATGCTATAATTTTTTGGAGCATCCAAAAAATCAAATAGTATATGATCAATCAGATCAATCATGATCAGCCATTGAAGGCTCCGACGAGGAGCTAGCACTCTGATGGAGCTGGTTGGGATCAGGAGCTCTGTATGGACCATCCATTGAGGCTGAACGAGTCTGCAGTTGTAGCGTAACATCATAACTTCTTTTGGTAGATTTAGATCATGGAGATCAGCTATCCGTGAAAAGGTATCGAGTTCTGAACTCATATCCGTCAGCAGATTCGATTTGCTGATCGAATGCATTCTATTTTTCTATCACATATTAGCATGTTTAGATCCTAAGTAAGATTTATTTGATATGATCAATGCATGTATAGTATTAATTTTAGATTAATTTTAGCTTTCGCTATATTTTATTCAAAAAAAATTTTGAAAAGCATGCCTTAAACCCTTCTCGATTTTCTTTAATTTAAATAAATTAGAGGCCAAGATTCTTTCTACTAAAATGAGAGTACTGCACACTATGGTTACCAAGTTATTTATCTCTAGAAGTGGTAGGCATGATTTGTTATCTAGTAGGGATGTTTGTATCATATATCATGTGGTCACCGAAACCCCCTTCAACCTCTCGATTTTGATGATAAAGACTATGAGAGAGACCTTGAATAGGTCAAAGCCACATCTTCCATATGGTATGGCTCTCTCATTACTGTTTAGGAGGTTTGGAGTTTGTTTTGAGGGGGAGGCAGTCACCAGATTATCTCACACAGACACCATAAACTGCCTCACACTGCATTGCATGAGATTTTCAAAGACTGATGGTGGCTAGTCCAAGGATGTTGAGGAGGAGGAGAGAGCAGAGGAGAAGGGACCATCCTCACCTCCTCATGATCACAGAGGATCTCCTATCATTCAGTTTGTATCTGATCATGAGGCTGGTCCCTTAGAGTCAGTGAGGAAAGATGCACTTGTGCCACCATCGAGGAATACAGATACGGATGTTAGATTCTCTAATGATCAGATCAGGATGATCACTGATCAGTTGGTTCAACTGATCGATGACCAGTTGATTCAGTCGATTGCTGATACCCTATCTTAGAGGATTGCATGTCTTTTACCTCGGCAGATGGCCAGTATGACTTAGGGGGAGAGTTCTCACTTCATCCCATTTTCTGATCAGTTTATGACCACACATATCTACCATTTTTTAGATGCTTACTGCTCAATCTGCATGGCTTGAGGACCTTGAGGGATGTGTTCTGTGATTGACAGGCATAGTTTTGGATTTGTAGATATAGATTTTGGATCTGGCTCATCCCTAAATGAGAGAGGACATTATATAGATATCAAATGTTACAACTAAGGCAGCCAAACTCCATGGTGTTCTGAAGGGTGGTTTTGACTTTCTAAGGAGAGAGTTCAGAGACTTCAGTGACACTCTATCTACACAGATTGGTGCCCTCATGCAATCGATGTCGAGAGCACTAGAACATTTAGACTCTATCAGGTGTGCTCTTCATGCTCAGCCTATTTCCTCTCTGGCTCTTTGGTCATCTCATCCAGCTGCTCGAGCCCGCACCTCCACCCATGGTTGAGGTAGACATGGTCGAGGACATGCTTTTGGATTTGATCCTGACACACCCCATCACATCTCTGATTTCTCATCTAATTTAAATGCTTCTAGCCATGATCTCTACCGATCTAGTTTAGTCATCTTTGTATTAGATTATGATCTAGTGTCTCTTAGTTGTTTCCATATGTTGTTGAGAAAGTCATGGTTGGTTATTTTTTTTGAATCAAACCTATGGCATTGGTACTATTGATTGCTTAGGTCATGGATAGCTATATCTATGAATTTTGTATGAATTGATGGTCTAACTCTCATGAATGCTTTTGATACCTTCAGCACTTATATGTTTTGATGACTTGATGTTATTGTGTGTGGAATGATATCATTTGGATGTAAATATGTATGATGATGTCATTTGAATGATGTGAAATGTAACCTCTATGAATTAACTAAAATTCTATTATGATATGATGTAAATACTGTGTTGTATATAAACTAATTGAAAGTTTTGTTATAAACTCTTGTTCTAACAAGAAAACATATGGAATAAATTAAGGGAGAGGCTTTTTTTTGAATTTTAAAATTCCTTAAGATCTTACTTGATGATGTCAAAAAGGGAAAGTAGAGTAAATAAAATTGGGCTATAAACAAAATTAAAGTAAAATTGAAATTGAACTAAAGTTGATAAAATGAATAAGTAAGTCAAACTCTTTTGCAAATAATTTAAATATCTAACCATAAGTAATCTTCAAACTGCTCTTGATGCAATATTTATCAAATAATTGAATATAATATGTCGCATGTTCCTTCAAATTTTTGAAATCCTAAATTAATGGTTCTACATGCTTTATTTTTTGCTTATGCTTAAATATTTTGTCATCATCAAAAAGGGGGAGATTGTTGCTCCAAAAATTGATTTTGATGATTACAAAGCATTTGAGGGGATTACTAATGAATTTGGCTTAGAAAAAGATTTTTTATATTTCAAGAGCAAAATCATAATTTTATCAAGTTTTGATATGAAAGTCTTAAGAGCAAGTATAAAAAATTTCTAATCTTTTGGAGGTAGTCCCATGATTTTTGGATGCATATTTTGGGAGAAAATCAACTTTGAAGAAAAAAGGTCGACCCCTAGGTCCCTACGATGGAAATTTTCTACAATGGTTAGTTTTATCCTATTTTGGTAGCTTTTAATACTTTCTTCAATATCTCCAACGGCTACAAATCTTGCCCAAGATTCTCTCCTCCATCTATTGAAGATTTAAAAGGCTTTAAATAGAGAAAAACATAAGAGATTGATGGATTAATTATCAGCCCTAAGTAAAAAGCATTCATCAAGAAAAGAAGCTTTCATTTTCAAGTTCACCATCCTCTCAAGAGCTCATTCAAGTCTCCAACAATCTTGAGGAAAATTAGAGAAGCTTCTTCCACTATTGTGAAAAGCGTTCTTAAGCTTTTATTTGCTCACTAAGGGAGTTAAACTTTTATTTGATTGTCATTAAATCTTATACTCTGCTTTATTATTTTAATTCAAATTTTGGAGGGTTTCAAAACTTGGGAAGATTGATCTGAGCCTTAAATCGAAGTGTGTAGGGTTGGCTTGTACCCAAAAAATAAGTATGCTAGCTTGGGATAGCTAGGGTCGGAGGTACCGATGTTGTATTCTTGTTGAATACGTTTAGTGATTTTGAATTTCCAAGTAGGAGCTTGGGGAGTGGATGTAGGTGCAAGGAAAGCACCGAACCACTATAAATCTTGCTTGTTTGTGGTGTGCTTTCTATCTTTCTTTTCTTAATTTTTTAAATTCTTACTTTCTAATCTTTTATATTTTCATCTAACCTAATCACTTCACACACATGTCTTGCATATCATCATTCAATCTTAATAATTTTAAATTAGCTTTAAAATTTTAAATACCCAATTCACTCCCCCCCCCCACCCCTTCTTGGGTTGCATAGTCGGGCAACATCATCAAAATCAATCTTAGGGTTAACAATCTCCCCCTTTTTGATGATGACAAAAATTGAGTATATGAGCAAGAAATGTGCAATAACAATACATTAAGTATATTTTCAATGGATTAATGATTTAATCCTTTTTGTATTTTCATATTCAGCTCTCCCTTAATTTATGCTTGCATTTTTAGTATGTCTTTTCAATTCAAGGCTGCTTGTATTTATTTGATTGGTAAATTGTTAGCATACATCCATATGTGTGCCATGCATCAATGTTCTATATGAGTCAAAATATTCATTTGATACAATGAGTATGTCTCAAGACACAAACTCTAAACTCATATTGCACATCATAATGCTGAAAATTTCAGTCCTAACATATTCAAGGTGAGTGGATGAAAATAAGCTCATGATGCTGAAAAATTTTATCTTTAATAGATTTATGCTGAAAATTTTATCCTTTACATATTTAAAGTGATATCCATTACATATTCATACTCATATGCCATATACATATTACTCCTTCTTTTTGTCATCAACCAAAAAGATTAAGGGCAAATGTTCAAAACGAGTGTGAAGGTAAGTAATCATGTGTTTCATTGCATTAACAAAATGAGTGTGTTAGGCCACCAAAGCTCAACACATAATGATACAGTGAAACATCAAGTTTAAAACAAGACTAAGTTCAGCAATTACATCTATAAGTGCCAAATTGATAGAGTCAAATACACACATCTTGTCAAATACAGCCATACACTCCTAATACATAGATCTAAGTACAATAAGTAGACAGACCCCAGAGCCTGTGAGACTACTCATCATCAGATGGAATCTCTAATGTCTGGGATAAGGCTCTTGAGGTAGAAGGTCTGACTCTCCTACTCCTAGTCCTAGTAGAAGGTCCAGCTACATGCGAAGGAGGAGGCCCTCCATGAGTGTAGACTCTGAGTAGTGGTCTGCTCTCACTCATGGATACCTGGGTGGACTGACCAAGTGACAGGTGAAGGAGGTGGAGGTCGAGGCATGGCTGTCCTAGCTGCAGCATCTGCTATTGCTGCTACTGGTATCGCACCTAGAGCGAGTCTCTCTATTTTTCTAATCAAACTGCCCATGGCTTCAAGTACTAAAATGATGCCCTGCTGCTGTGCCTGACCTAAACCGCTAATCGCTACCATCATCTCAGTGCCTCCAGACTCAACTCTCCTCCTAAGCCGAGCAAGCTCCTCAAAGATACTGGAGTGATCAATGTGTGTGTCATGTGTGTGCTCCTTCTGCTCCAGAGTAGAAAGCCTTCGAGAGATAGACCTCATCTCAATCTGTATAGTCTCAACTCTCTCAGATAGTCCTTGAATCTCTCTACTGGCTCTAGCAAATATCATGTCTGTCAGTCTCTCCATAGATGCAGAGTCAGCAAATGATGTCTGTGGGAACCTCCATGTGGGTGGAGCTCGAGGTGTCATAGGTGTACCAAGGTCAGTGTCAGGTGCATCTTGGGTTGCAACTGGAGTAGAGGGCTCTCCTACCTCTACAACCCTAGGCACTCTCTTCTCTTGATCAGAGATGTTCTTAACCCATCTTCCGTCCTTTACATGATACTGCATTCTAGTTAAGGCTCTCATGTCATAAACATCATAGTGAGACCGCTTCTTACTTTCTTCATTTTCTAGTGACTCTCGCAATCTCAAAGATCCTTGTCAGGGCCATTCCATAGGACAAGTATACTTTGTTCCTTGATGCAGCCTCTCTCATCTGATGCATCATAATATCGGGTAGATTTATTTAAGTCCCCTAAACCATCAAATACATCATACAAAGCTCTCTTCCAGACACAAAGTCATGTCTACCCAATTTGGAAATAAAAATCCCACTGATGATATGATGAAGAACCCTCATCTCCACTAATAGTGTGGGTGGCAGTACATCTACAAAATTATTCCTACCCATAATCAGTCTCAAACCCTTCTTTTTATCAGACAACTTATCGGGCATGAAACCTTCTTTTGTGATTCCAAAGGTCTGGGCCAAACTCTCCTTTGTCACCTTAATTTGAACACCTTTAACTATACTTACAATCTTAGGAAATCCTCTTTTTAGATTTTCATAGAACTCTCTAACCAACTTAGGGTACATGGGGTTGTCCATTATGCAGAAATTTCTCCATCCCATCCTATCAATCCAAGTCTCAATTGAAAATTATAACTTTCAAAGAAACCAAAGTTAATTCTTCTCCCCATTGCAATGGCTCTAGTGGCCATCCTACCGATAGGTGAAGGTGGTGGAAGAGTTGAGTTCGATATACCTTGATCCTGTTGGAGTTGTTCTTGAATGGGTTCCTCCTGAATGGGTTCTTCTTGAATGGGTTCTTTCAAGGGTTGAGAAGTCCCAGATGGTTGGGATGTCATCCATTCCATTCGGGCTTTCCTTCTCCTCTCCCATTCTTTGGCTCCACGAGTGTTACAAATCTTTCGCACACCTCGCCTTTCTCTAATCAGTCTATCCAAAGTCGGCCTTTGATTTTATGAATCGAAGGTAAAGGTTGGTAAGGAGATAAGAGAGACTATTGGATTGGGTTTTGGGGGGACGAGAGGCTCTCTGCTCGTAGAAACAAAGATTTTCTAAGGCATCGCAAACAGTCATGGATTCGTTTTAACCCCTATGGCCCCCATTCCTCGAGTCGACTCATGGTTTTGAACTAGTTTGTTCGAGTCGACTGAAGCAATATTTCTAAAACTTTTAAAATTTCAGAGGGGATTTGTCATTCAAATAGTGTCTAGTTATTTTCCTAAAAATTGATCATTAATTTTATACATAAGATTTAATTCTTTTGGGTTTACTTTGATTTACTTAGATTATGAAGAATGAAATTTAATCATGTTGATAACATAGTCCTAAGTCTCATCTAATAATGCTGAATTTTTCTTCACTAAGGGGTTTTGTGAATATATCAGCTAATTGTTTATCAGTACAAATAAATTCAAGCACCACATCATTGTTTTGTACATGATCTCTTACGAAGTGATGCCTTATCTCAATGTGTTTGGATCTTAAGTGTTGAATTGGGTTCTTGGTTAAATTGATTGCACTTATGTTATCACATCTTATGGATATCTTATTAAGTTTGAATCCAAAATCTTCTAATTGTTATTTAATCTAAAGAATTTGTGTACAACAACTCCCAATAGCTATATATTCAGCCTCGATCGTTGAAAGTGCTACTAAATTTTATTTCTTACTAAACCAAGAAATTAAATTTACTCTTATGAATTGACATGTGCCACTTGTACTTTTTCTATCAAGTTTGCACCCAGCAAAATCAGCATCAGAGTAACTAATTAATTCAAATTGAGATACTCTATCATACCATAGTCCTACATTAAGTATCCCAGATAAGTATCTAAAGATTCTTTTGACAGTAATCAAATGTGATTCTTTAGGATCTTATTGATACCTAGCATACATACAAACACTAAATACTATATCTGGTCTACTTGCAGTAAGATAAAGAAGTGAGCCTATCATACCTTTACATAATTTTAAATCTACTTTCTTACCTTTCTCATCTTTGTCAAGTTTGCAGGATGTACTCATTGGTGTGCTAATTGGTCTTGAACTCTCCATCCCAAACTTCTTGAGTATTTTCTTTGTATATTTTATTTGGTTGATGGAGATTCCTTCTTCATTTTGCTTAATTTAGAGTCCAAGGAAGAAGTTTAACTCTCCCATCATGTCCATCTTGAACTCACCCTGCATTAGCTTAGCAAATTCTTGATAAAAGATTTTATTAGTAGCACCAAAAATAATATCATCCACATAGATTTATACAACTAATAGATTCTCATCTTTTCTCTTTAAGAACAATATTTTATCTACATTTCCTCTAGTAAATTATTGTTTAGTAAGAATTTGCTTAATCTTTCATACCATGCACGTGGTGCTTATTTTAGACCATATAGGACTTTATGTAATTTGAATACATGATTTGAAAATGCATGATTTTCAAATCCAGATGGTTGTTCAACATACACTACTTCTGCTATATAACCATTAAGAAATGCACTTTTTATATCCATTTGATATAATTTAAAATTCATGAAATATGCGAAAGCAAGCAATAGTCTAATGGCCTCTAATCTGGCTACAGAGGCAAAGGTTTCATCAAAATCAATGCCTTCTTCCTGATTATACCCTTTTGCTACTAATCTAACCTTATTTCTTATAATGGTGCCATGTTCATCCAATTTATTTTTATATACCCACTTAGTTCCAATTATTGGATAGTCATTTGGTCTATCAATTAGGGTCCACACTTTATTTCTTTCAAATTGATTTAATTCTTTTTGCATAGCATCTATCCAACATGGATCATTTTTAGCTTCTTCTATTGATTAAAGTTCAATTTATGAAATAAAAGCTATGTAACTATTTACATTTCTAAGATAAGATCATGTTCTTATCCCTTGTGATGGATCATCGATTATTAGATCTTTAGGATGTCCATGAGCATACCTCCATTCTTTTGGCAACTCCTCTCTCGAACTATGAGAGGGCTCTTCATTCTTCTCTTCTTCATTACATTGAGGTGGAGCATCCTTAAGTGTAAGATTGTCCATCTTGTCATGAAGATTTTTTGCATCCTCATCTAAAGCATCTTCTTTTCTAGAAGATTTGTCATTATATTCATCAAAGATAATATGAATTGATTCTTCAACAACAAGAGTTCTCTTGTTGAAGACTCTATATGCCTTGCTTGATGAGCAGTATCCTAGGAAGATACCCTCATCCGACTTGGTATTAAATTTTTCCAAGTTATCTTTTTCATTATTAAGTATGAAGCATTTGCAACCAAACACATGAAAATAGTCGATATTTGATTTTCTATCTTTTCAAAGTTTATATGGTATTTTCTTTAAAATAGGTCTTATTAAAACATGGTTTAATGTGTAGCATGCAATATTTATTACTTCAGTCCAAAAATATTTAGGTAAGTTACTTTCACACAACATAGTTCGTGTCATTTCTTCTAGTGTTCAATTTTTTCTTTCTACTACACTATTTTGTTGTGGGATTCTAGATGCTAAAAAATTATGATCAATTTTTTTTTATTATAAAAATTCTCAAAGTACTGATTTTTGAATTCGATACCATGATCACTACGTATACAAACTATTGATGTGTTCTTTTCATTTAAAATCTTTCGATAAAATTTGGAAAATGCATTGAAGGCTTCATCTTTTTATGCTAAAAATATCACCCAAGTAAATCCTGAGAAGTCATCCACAATTACTAATCCATACTTCTTACCTCCTAGACTAGTAGTCCTTGTGGGTACAAATAAATCCATGTGTATCAATTCTAAAGGTCTAGAGGTTAAAATCATGCCTTTTGGTTTAAAGGAATTACTAGTTTATTTTCCAAATTGACACGTATCATAAATCCGATTCTTTTCAAACCTTAACTTTGGTAATCCTCTTACAAGATCTTTATTAATTAATTTTGAAAGTAAATTCATACTAGCATGACCCAATATATGGTGCCACAACCAACTAATTTCATTGATCTTAGCATCCATTGCCATAGGACATTGACCATTCTTCATGTGTAGGTCATCAAGATCTATCATGTAAACATTGTTTTGTCTATATCCTATGAACATGATGTCATTATCATTTGGATTAGAAATAATACATAATAGAGACTCAAAAGTTACTTTAAATTTCTTATCACAAAATTGACTAATGCTAAGCAAATTATGTTTCAACTCATCAACTAGCAATACATTTTGAATAGAAGTGGAAAGAGTGATACGAATGTTACCGACACCAATGATACATCCCTTTTCATTATCACCAAATATAACTACTTCTTTAGGCTTAAAAGTGACAAACTAAGATTTGTTACCCATCATGTGCCTTGAATAGCCACTATCAAGATACCAAAGTCTTTTCTTATCCCGGGCTGCAAGACACCCCTTGTTGAAAAATGTGTCCTAAAGCCAATCATCTAAGTAGTAAATGATTGAAACTAGTATATGAATTATCTAATAATAATAATTAATTGGATGGTTCATCATAAAAGTTCTATCTTTCTTAAATGAACTCCTAAATTATGATGAAGTCCTTAGAACCATAATCAATCGATAAAGGAGGATTTATCGGATGGTTCTTAAATTATTCACAACCAAATGATAAGTTATTAACAAGGATGATAACTTATCGAGTGTAGGTCACTGTATGCCATATACGTTAGTTGTCCTCATAATCAAGTGGTGTGGAGACACTGGTATGGCATCCAGATGAGATGTAGGAGTATATCTGCACTGAACGTGATCAATGTAGTACTCTACTATTAAGAGTGTTAGATATATGTGCCCTAGAAGCCAAAATTGGCTGACACTTGTAATACACTTCTAGGGGTAAAATTATAATTTTGACTATAATCAATAAAATGGGTTATTTTCTATCACATATGTGTATTTAGTGTCTGTGATACATCCTTTGAGTTAATGATAATGATAATTCATATTTTCAAGAGTTGAAAAATTAAGACATGAATAATCATTATTAACTCATAAAATGCTTCCAACCATAGGATCATCACGAGGATGGAGATTGATCCAAAAGGTTGATGTACAATCGCTTCTCTTTAGTAGATGAGTCTTGAGTCTATGGTGTGGAGACATTAGAGCGAGAGTACAGCTACTCATTAGAGAATGAGGGCACTGAGCGTGACCACCTCGAGTAGTCATTAGGAAGTCTACCTTCTCGTTAATGACTGACTCGATGCTGCAGTGGTGTGTCTGGTTCTTTGACCTAAGGTGCATCGGCAGTTTATCTTGAGGGTGTTATAGTTTGACTACACCATAACTCGGTCTCCTAGCCATTCGAAACTCTGAGGTGTATGTTGGCTATAGCATGTTTATTGTAGGAACTGGATTGCATCAAGATGAAATCTATCTACCTCGGTGGTAGAGGAGCAGCCTTATGATGATCATAAGAATCAAGTCCAGAAGCCCATAGCCATGGCAGAGTGAAATAATAGAAAGAGTTTCTATTTAGGTTTTCACATCAGACTTGAATCGAATGATTACATCATATGACAGAAACTAAAGGTTTGACGAGTTCACCTTAACCCTAATCTAAGAGGACGAGTATTCACGTACCTATTGGAGAGCTGTGGGGCTTATCCCCTGCCAGAAACTGGCAAGGAGAAGGGCGCATGCAAGGGTGGCTGCGCCCAAGCTTGAGGCGCCAGGAGTCCCTGTTGGATAGGGACTCATCTCCTTATTGGATTCTATTAGATCTCCTAAGAACCAACTTTGACTGTCTTAAGTGCCATCTAAGGATGAATCTAAGGGACTCTATTCCCACCAATCAGATTTAGATCTGATTTCACAAAGGGTTGTGATTGGTTGGGATCAAGAGGAGTTGGATCAGCATAGTCTATAAATAAACTGCGCCAACTCAAAGTAATCTCCAAAAGAATAATTCTCTACCCCAAGGCTGCCTTCTCTTCCTCCCTCCATGCCAAGTTATCTTCTCCCTCTCCCTCTCATGCCAAAGAAGTTGGGATCTTAGTTGTGCAATCTAGCGAGAGAAAGGTGACAGAAAGCTAGAAGGCTGCCTGCTGCTAAGGACAACTGCTGATCTTCGAAAGTATTTTGAAAGATTCCTTAAATTAGATTCAAATCTAATTTTTGGAGACATGATAGAGAAGAAGAGGATCTTTAAATCTAGCCCAAGTGGATATCGATAGTGGTCAGGCACTTGCGTGGCTAGATCCAGAACCTTTCGCTGCTTACATGATCATCAATGGATAATAGGATTACCCTACATCAAGGTAAATTAAATCTAATTTAATTTATCTATATTTTATTTTAATTATTAGAATAATAAAAATTAGATCTAAAACATGTCAGATCTGATTCAGATCAAAGAGAAAAGTTTTTAAAATTTATCTCTTGATCTGATCAGATCTAAACGAACCTGGTCTGGGAAATCAGGATTTTCCTTCAAAGAGTAGCTAGCTAAGGCCAATGGATATAAGTGTCCCTCCAACCTGAGATCACTGCGGTGACTTGCAAGCAATTCACTGTACTTTGATGTCGGACTACCTGTATTTCTTAATTATAGGTCTCAATAGATTTTTGGTACAGTCAAGTACTTGTAAAGTCGGTTGGTGTCAGAATGGATTTGACCACTCCTGATTAAACTTCAAGAAAAGAATGACTCGCTAAACAATTAGGCAAACCTAGGCCGGTAATCCTCGTGACGGTGTCACAAAATTTGCAAAATTTTGAGACATAATAGAGATGACTTATATGAGTGTTTGATAGCATACTCAAAGTCATCTTTGAAGCATTATAATCATAGAGAATGAATTTAACGGTAAACCATGGGTCAGGGTTCTAAGAAATGTTGCTTTGTATTATTCGACCTAATCGGACATCGGAAACTATTGCTAGATGGTAACTTTGATTGGTATAGAAATTGATTTCTATGCTACCAGCTTAGGTTCGAACCTATAGGGTCACACACATTTGAGCTTGTAACCTGATTGGATGGTTAATCGATGATTGAGAATCATTTCGAGGTCAAACATTCAATGCGATTGATGTTTGACCTAATACAAGTGTTGTAGGAGGATTGATTAGCAATTGGATTGCTAATTGGCTCAATTTGAGTGAGCAATTGAGCTGAGATCAAGTCTAATTAAATTAGATTCAATTAGAATTGATTTAGACTTAATTGGGTTAAGTCTAATTGATTTATTGGATAAGCCAATCGCAAGGAAGAATAATTTCTTGTTTGACTAGGACTTGGGTGCACCTGATTGACTAAGGATTTAAATCAAATTTAAATCTTAATTTAATCTAATTTAATTAGACTCCTAGTTGGATTAGCATCATCCTTAATTAGATTACATTTATTCTGATTTAAATAAAATTTAAATTAGAGTTAAAATAATTTTGACCTAGTCGAATAAGAGGAGTCCCAATTGGACTGGGACTCTCTCTCTTTCTCTTACACCTAAGACCCCACGCCCATTATTTTAATTTTTGATTTTTTCTACGTGAAATCCCATGCCAAAGAGTATCCATGCCTATATATCAGATTTTTTAGGAGTTTGTTATGACTTGGTCAAAACAAGAAAGAGTTGGAATTTCTTTCCTTCTTGCAAGAGTCCCCTTTTGACCAAACTCCTTTCTCTTTTGTACGCCACCTCTACCCATGCCCACCTTTCGATTTCCACCCTTTCTCCCTTTCTTTTGGGTGTTGGTTTTCTATTTCATATGCCAAAAATCAAGGGAGGGGCGTCCAAGAGTTGGACACCCCACAGAAATCCTCCTTTGACTAGGTTTTGATCTAGTCTTGCAATAAAAGGTGGACGCCTCTTATGA
>QRFJ01001198.1:193381-223880 GCA_006176705.1 Cocos nucifera
CTGATCGAGGCTCAAGATAGAAGAACATAATCACACAGGTAGCTGCACCAAGAGATTTTCATTCAGCTCTGATGGGTTGCCACCATATACTGCTAGGTGCCACTGGTAGATTTTGGGAGCAATTAGAATGATTTAGATGATCGATCATTCTAGCTGTTCGAATCAGAAGAGTTCTGATCTACCGAAAGGAGTTTCAATGATGTTGATAATAGAGATCATGACATATCTCATTATCATATAGAACTAAACCTAACTGGGTCACACAAATAAGGATTTAAATCTGGTGATCATCAATTGAACTGATCTAATTCAATTGATCTGAATGAGATTCAATTAGGTTCAAGAAAATTGTGCTAGCACTCGATTGAACCTAACGTTCTTCTTTTACTATCATAAATAGTTGTCCTGACTGAGCCAAAGGAGTTTGTGCTCAATCAGAGGCCTTCACTTGATCTGACTGGAGCCTGTCTAGATCAAAAAATGGTTGTCTTATTTTGTAAGACAATACCTACCATTTTTGGTCACCTGCCATTCTCGTCCTTTGATTTTGGTCAAAAGTTGACCTTTGACTGATCAAATGTTGACCATTGACACTTTGACTTCTGTCCACATGTCATGCACCTATTGGAGAGCTGGTGGGGCTAGTCCCCCTGCCAGAAACTAGCAAGGAGAAGGGTGCATGCCAAGGGTGGCATGCGCCCAAGCTTGAGGCGCCCAGGAGTCCCTGTTGGATAGGGACTCCATCTCCTTATTGGATTCTGATTAGACTCCTCATAAGAACCAACTTTGACTGGTCTTAAGTGCCATCTAAGGATGAATCCAAGGGACTCTATTCCCACCAATCAGATTTAGATCTGATTTCACAAAGGGTTGTGATTGGTTGGGATCAAGAGGAGTTGGATCACGCATAGTCTATAAATATAACCCTGCGCCCAACTCAAAGTGTATCTCCAAAAGAATAATTCTCTACACCCCAAGGCTGCCTCTATCTTCCTCCTCCATGCCAAGTTTATCTTCTCCCTCTCCTCTCCACGTCCAAAGAAGTTTGGGATCTCAGTTGATGCAATCTAGACGAGAGAAAGGTGACAGAAAGCTAGAAGGCTGTGCTGCTACAAAGGACAACTGCTGATCTTCGAAAGCTATTTTGAAGATCCTCCAAATTAGATTTAAATCTAATTTTTGGAGACATGATAGAGAAGAAGAGGATCTTCAGATCTAGCCTAAGTGGATATCGATAGAGGCCAGACACTTGCATGGCTAGATCCAGAACCTTCCACTGCTTACAGGATCATCAACGGATAATAGGATTATCCTACATCAAGATAAATTAAATCTAATTTAATTTACCTATATTTTATTTTAATTATTAGATTAATAAAAATTGGATCTAAAATATCTCAGATCTAATTCAGATCAAAGAGAAAAGTTTTTGAAATATATCTCTTGATCCGATCAAATCTGAACAAACCTGGTCTGGGAAATCAGGTTTTCCCTTCAATTGGTATCAGAGCCAAGGTTCTAAAGTATTTAGATCTAATTTTAAATTTATTTTAATTAAAAAATAAGTAATTTTAGATATCACATAAGATGTGATTAGATCTGAAATTAGAAAAATTAAAATAAAATGATTTGGATCTAAGATTAGAAAATATGCATGACTAGTTCTAAAATAGAATAGTTCTATAGAATAGTCTTGCATGTTTATAATTTAATTTGATTAAATCATATTTTAGATCTATTTATTTACTTTTTTTGATATTATAATTATTATAATAATATCTAAAAAATAGTAAATAAAAATTATTTAATTTTAACATCATATGAGATATGATTGATACATGTCTAGACTAGTTGTAGAATAGTTCTACATAGTTGTCTAGATTAGAGTTTATTTTGATAAGATCAATTTAAATCTAATTTTTTAGATTATTATAAAATAATTTAGATCTAAAAATATGCATGATTCGATACATGAGATGTATGCAAAATATGCCATGATTAGATCTAATTTGTATCTAAGATATATGATATAGATCTAAAATTGTTTTATAGTATTACATGTTCCTGATTAAGGCGTTCCTCCTAGCCATCCGATCATAAGAATGAAGAAGTGTTTAAAGACCCTCTCTTCCCATCCGATGGGGTGTTCTTATGATGTGTAGGGGTGCTGTGCGTTTGTCCTTAATCAGAAATCCAAAACTTACTTTCTGTAAAACCCAAGATCTCAAAACCCTAAGATTTATTATGCATATTTTGTTTATGAACCCTACTTAATTAAGAATTAAGATTATGGAATATTAATTAGGTCTAAAATTGAGAATTTCAAATCTAAGACATATTCATAATACTCGGTTCGGGCTTGGGTAGCTTAATTAGGTCTAAGCGGTTGATCAAACCGAATCAAGAGTTGGTTAGATGGGATCAACAATGCTTAAATTGACTAGCTTAATAGGATTAAGTCTGGGTCAAGATCGAGTCATGATCAAGCAAGACCTAATTAGGCTTAGAAGTTAGAGTCTAGATTGTAGGCTAACCCAATTGGTTCTAGCTCAACAATTTGATGTCTAAGGTAAGTTTGGTAGATACGATCGACTGATTTTTAATTGGGAGCTACTCGACCTGAATGCATTCTTGTATGAGTTAATGGCATATCCCTTCCACCGGTCTCACTTACCTGGCCATATCTATTGACTTAATTCTGATTTGAGGTGGTCAATAATCCGAGCCAACCCATCCCACTAGGTTAGTCATAATTGTTATGCCTATGAC
The DNA here is from genome assembly GCA_006176705.1 of Cocos nucifera. Classification (NCBI taxonomy): domain Eukaryota; kingdom Viridiplantae; phylum Streptophyta; class Magnoliopsida; order Arecales; family Arecaceae; genus Cocos; species Cocos nucifera. Next base: position 196,151 of record QRFJ01001198.1, read on the forward strand.
AAGTCTAGTTTAATAAGACCTGAATCAATTCTCCCTAAGAAAAGATTAAGTCTGAGGTCTTCCACCATTGTAGATGTGCGGGCCCTTCTCGGGGTTGATTGTTCTCGACTAGATACGGTGGCTCAGTTGCATCAGAAAAATGCAACCATGTCTATTAGGCATTGGATGCTATGGGCTGGAGGATGAGTTGGGCTCAATATTTCAGATACGGTGAGAGACTCAATTAGGAATCCAGTCTGTGCAAATGGTGGGTCTGACTTAACTAAGAAGTGGATCAATATTCTGGATACAGTGAGATTCATGAATTAGAGACCAAGCTTGGGTGCACCATGATTAGAGAATCATTGAACAAGAGTTGTTCACTCATTGGCTAACCCATCACCAATAACTATTAGGTGAGGTGATGAGTCAGTTGGTGAGACCGCACCACCCATTAGAAATCATTAATCATGGAGATTTTTGCATCTCTACAGAGGAAGTGTAGGGATCCAAAAAAATAGTGGAAGCTAATTTATTTAAAAAATAAAATCTCTAAATAAATTGGTCAAGTCATAATTACAGTATCTAACTAGAATCTTTGAATCTCTATAGGAAAATGTATGCGTCCAACCCATTAGCATGTATCCTGGACACACATAGACTAATCGAACCCAATTATAAAGATTGGCTTAAGAACTACAAAATTATTTTGGGTTTTGAGAAGTTAACCCATGTATTGGATCAAGACCCTCCCACCTTACCAGCCCATCCATCCACTGAATAGAGAGCGTCTCTGAAAAAATGGATAGACGAAAATAGTAAGACCAGATATTATATGTTGGGCTCGATGACTGATGAACTCCAATGCTAACATGAAGATATCAGGACTGCTTGCCAAATGTTGGCTCACCTATAAGAGATGTTTGGTGAACAGAGTCGTGCAGCCAAGTATCAAGCCATGAAATGACTTTTTAAGGCTAAGATGCGTGATGAGCAGTCAGTCCAAGATCACTATCTGATGATGATCAAGAACTTGAAAGAGCTTGAGAAGCTTGGTGTGAAGTTAGACTTGGATCTACAGAACGATATTATTCTGCAATCCTTGACTGATGCATATGGGCAATTCATCATGAATTACCACATGCATAAACTTCAAAATTTCTTAACCAAATTAATGAACATGCTGGTCACCGCTGAGCTTTCTATGAAAGATTCTAAAGGCTCAATTCTTGCTATGGAATGTACTTCTTCCAAAAAAAGTCTTCTGGAAAGAAAAAGAAGTCTGCGAAAAAATAGAAGGTGGAAGGAGGAAAGAAGAAGATGCTAGAGCCGAAGAAGAAGGCCACTATCAAAGAAAAGTATTTCCATTACAACAGCGGCAGCCACTGAAAGTGGAACTGCCCTACTTACCTGGCCACCCTGAAGAACAAGAAGGAAGGTTTTTCTGAAGGTATGCTCGTTATTGAGTCTAACCTTATGGTTTCTTCTGCATCCAGTTGGATGCTTAACTCTGGTTCTAGTGCTCATCTGTGCACTTTCGTGCAGGGTCTTGAGGATAGCAGGAGGCTGAGGGATGGAGACATGATCCTACACATCGAAAATAGAGCAAGCATTGCTGCAGTGGCGGTGGAAACATACCCTCTTCGATTACCATCTGGTTTAGACTTAGTTTTTGAAGACTGTTATTATGTCCTGCAGTTAGTAGGAAATTTGATTTCTAATTTCATGCTTAGCACTGAAGGCTATGTGATTACCTTCTTTAAGACCATTGGTAACATTCTTTAAATGAAGAAATAAAATTGGCAATGGTTTTTTACTTCATATGGGTCTTTTATCAACTATATATTGTATGTATCTGTTCTAACTCATCAAGCAAAACATGAAATGCCAAACGGACCTGAGAATAGTCCAAATGAATAGGTTATCTGTGGCTACGCCTGAGATTAAGTCCATATAGCAGAAGATAGGATCAACAAAATTGAGAAAATGGCTATTGAGTCCTGTTGACTTTCGAGTCATATCCAACTTGTGAAAACTTGTCTTCAAGGCAATAACTAAACTTTCTTTTGTAGGACATAAGGAAATGGGGGGGGCCATAGATCTTCCTTGCCCTACACATATGATGTTGTGCGGCTATTTTTGATGTGCCGGCTAGAGGCAATTTTGTCACTACTTCAATTATCTTTATCGATGATCTATCTAGGTATGTGTAATGTGTATCTTTGAGACACAAGGTCTGGAAGCTTTTGAAAAGTTTCAAAGAATTCAGACATGAAGTAGAAACTACAAACTGGAAAACTCATTAAGGTTCTTTGATCAGCATCGGGAAGCGTGAATACCTTAGCCAAAAATTCCTACGACTATCTCAAGAAAAATGGCATAAGTCTTCTCAATGGACTCCACCAAGAGATAACACCTCAACTCAGATGGAGTTTCAGAATGAAGAAAATCGAAACATCTATTAGATATGGCGTCGATCCATTATGAGCTTCACAGCCTTCCTGATTTCTTTTGGGGACACTCATTGGTTAATTCAATTTATCTACTGAATACGGGTTCTCTCAAACCGTTCCTACCACAGCGTATGAGATATGGCATGGTAAGAAATAAGTCTGGTCATCAATAGAGATTCTGGCGGTTATCCGGCTCATCGTCAAAAGACAACAAGTGGACAAGTTAGATGTTAGATCCTTCAGGCAGCGATTCCATAGGAATCCTAATTGTCATTAGGATACTATTTCTATATTCTAGAAAGCCATAATGTGATTATGAGTCGACAATGCCATCTTTCCTGAAAAATAGTTTATTCAAGATAGCAGCATTGGAAAGCAAGATTAAGCTTGAATGAGAAAGTCTCATAGTACAACGAGCTAAGGGACCCAATTGGAACCTAAATCAGGTTGAAGCCAATAAGAACACTCCTCCTCCAACCTCGTAAGATGGAAAGAGTTTCCCATCCCCCTAAAAGAGACTTAAGTATTATTTCTGAGGAAGTAGAAAAAATGTTCCTCATAGGTAATGGTGCTCATAGTGATGATCCCAAAACCTACAACGAAGTGATATCAGATATCGACTCTGAGAAATGGCTAGAGGCAATGTAGTTAGAAATTGACTCGATGCACTCAAATCAAGTCTGAACCTTGGTAGATCCACCAGAAGGTATAGTACCTATTGGGTGTAAATGGATATTCAAGAGAAAGATTGGTGCAGATGAGAATGTGGAGACATTCAGGCTAGACTAGTGGCAAAAGGTTATAGTCAACGCGAAGGCATTGACTATCAAGATACCTTTTCCCCAGTGGCTATGCTAAAATCCATACGCACATTACTTGCCATGGCAGCCTATTTCGATTATGAAATATGGCAAATGGACATGAAAATGACATTCTTAAATGGTTATCTTGAGGAAGATATCTATATGGAACAGCTGCTAGGTTTTACATCCAGTGATACTGATCACAAGATTTGCAAGCTGTAAAGGTCCATTTATGGACTTTAGCAAGCATCTCGAAGCTGGAACACTCATTTCAATGATGTGATCAAGACATTTGGCTTCATCAAAAATGAAGAGGAACTATGTGTCTTCAAAAAGATTAGTGGGAGCGCTATTGTCTTCCTCGCATTATAATTCAGATGACACCCTTATTAGGAATATATTCACAATGATAACAAAAGTCAAAATAGGTTGTCCAAGGAATTCTCCATGAAAGACCTAGGTGAAGCATCCTTTATTCTAGGAAATTAGGTCTATAGGATAGACCAAATAGGATTCTAGGACTTTCACAGAAGATGTACATATAGGAAGTACTAAAGAGGTTTAGTATGGAAAACTCTAAGAGGGGATTAATATCCTTCAGACATGGTATTCATCTTTCCAAGAAGATGTGCCCTGGCACAATCTGAGGAAATAGAATGCATGAGCAAAATCCCTTATGCTTCTGCCAATAGGGAGCCTCATGTATGCCATGCTATGTACACGACCTGATATAGCCCATACTGTGAGTGTCACAACAGATATAGTTAAATCTAGATGAAGAACTTGGACTTCTGTGAAAAATATCCTTAAGTACTTAAGAAGAACTAAGGAATATATGTTTCGTCTTTTGGTAATGGAGAACTCCAAGTTCAGCGGATACAAGACTTCGGATTTATGTCCGATGTAGATGATCGAAAGTCGATTCTGGAGTCTGTTTGTGTGCAATGGTGGGCTATCAGTGAAGAGTTCAAGCAAACGTGATAGCAATTCACTGAAGCAGAATATATCGCTGCATCAGAGGCTAGCAAGGAGCATCTTGTACAAAAGATGGTATACGAGAATTGGAAGTATGCCATCAAGATGCCATTGCTTGATACTGCGAAAACATGGTCGCATAGCCCTTGCTAAGGAGCGAGGTCTCAACAAATCAAGCACATTGAGCGCGTACCACCTCATCCGCGATTACCTCGAGAAGGGTTACGTCGAGGTCAAAGAGAGTCGATTCTAAGATATGCATCGGAGACCGCCTTACAAAGTACGTTGGGACAACAAAAAATCGAAGCCCCTTGAGAGATGGGACTATAGAATATAGCCAATCTGGCTTTAGGTAACAAGTGGAGTTTGTTAGAGTATGTTGCCCTAGAAGCCAGAATTGGCTGACACTTGTAATACACTTCTAGGGGCAAAATTATAATTTTGACTATAATCAATAAAATGGATTATTTCTATCACATATGTGCATTTAGTTTGTCTGTGATATATCCTTTGAGTTAATGATAATGATAATTCATATTTTCAAGAGTTGAAATTTAAAAACATGAATAATCATAATTAACTCATAAAATGCTTCTGAACCATAGGATCATTATGAGATGGTGATTGATCCGGAAGGTTGTGTACAATCGTTCTCTTTAGTAGATGAGTCTTGAGTCTATGTGTGGAGACATCAGAGCGAGAGTACAGGTACTCGTTAAAGAATGAGGGCACTGAGCGTGACCACCTCGAGTAGTCATTAGGAAGTCTACCTTCTCGTCAATGACTGACTCGATGCTGCAGTGGTGTGTCTGATTCTTTGACCTGAAATGCATTGGCAGTTCACCTTGAGGGTGTTATAGTTTGACTACACCATAACTCGGTCTCTTAGCCATTCGGAATACTGAGGTGTATGTTGGTTATAGCATGTTATTGTAGGATAGATGCATCAGATGGAATCTATCTACCTCGGTGGTAGAGAGAGCCTTAATGATCATAAGAATCAAAGTCAGAAAGCCATGGCTATGGCATAATGAAATAATAGAAAGAGTTTCTATTTAGGTTTTCACATCAGACTTGAATTGAATGATTACATCATATGACAGAAACTAGGGTTTGATGAGTTCACCTTAACCCTAATCTGATCGGGGCTCAAAATAGAAGAACTTAATCACATAGGTAGCTGCACCAAGAGGTTTGCATTTAGCTCTGATGGGTTGCTACCATATACTACTAGGTATCACTAGTTGATTTTGGGAGCAATTAGAATGATTTAGATGATCGATCATTCTAGCTGTTTGAATCAGAAGAGTTCTGATCCATCGAAAGGAGTTTCGATGATGTTGATAATAGAGATCATGACATATGTCATTACCATACATAATTGAACCTAACTGGGTCACACAAATAAGGGTTTGAATTTGGTGATCATCAATTGAATTGATCCAGTTCAATTGATCTGAATGAGATTCAATTAGGTTCAAGAAAATCATGCTACCAATCGATTGAACTTAACGTTCTTCTTTTACTGTCATAAATAGTTGTCCTAACTGAGCCAAAGGAGTTTGTGCTTGATCAGAGGCCTTCACTTGGTCGGACTGGAGCCTATCTAGGTCAGAAAAGGGTTGTCTTATTTTGTAAGATAATACCTACCATTTTTGGTCACCTACCATTTCTCGTCCTTTGACTTTGGTCAAAAGTTGATCTTTGATTGGTCAAATATTGACCATTGATACTTTGACTTCTGTCCACATGTCACGTACCTATTGGAGAGCTGGTGGGGCTTATCCCCTGCCAGAAACTGGCAAGGAGAAGGGCGCATGCCAAGGGTGGCGTGCGCCCAAGCTTGAGGCGCTAGGAGTCCCTATTGGATAGGGACTCCATCTCCTTATTGGATTCTAATTAGATGCCTCCTAAGAACCAACTTTGACTGATCTTAGGCACCATCTAAGGATGAATCTAAGGGACTCTATTCCCACCAATCAGATTTAGATCTGATTTCACAAAGGGTTGTGATTGGTTGGGATCAAGAGGAGTTGGATCATGCATAGTCTATAAAAATAAGATCATGCGCCAACTCAATCTTTCATGGCGCTGAGAAGGTTTTAGGATGTAAAAAATCCTAGAAAAATCATGAAAAATTAGAGAAGAAGGAGGAGAAGGTGTGGCGGATTTGTGGTGCCAAGATTCTTGGAGAAGAGTCCTTAATTAAGACATCAAAAATTGATGTCTTAAAGAGACAAGGTAAGAGAAAATTATCTTCTCATATATTTTTCTTTTATGTTTCTCTCTTCCTATTTTATTTGTAATTTTTATATGATAAAAATATGAGAGAGAGAGAGAGATGATTTGGATGTAGGGATGAGTGCTCCAAGTTGTTGGGGCATGGTATTAATTTTTGGACATGATCTGATCATGTCCTAATGAAAGAAGGAGAACAGAAGAAAGGTCTTCTCTTAGGATTTCTTCGAGAACCCTTTCTCTCTAATTTTTTATGAGATTTTTGTATGAATAAAATCAAAAATCTTTGATTTAAAAACTTAAAAAAAATTCTAGAGGAGAAGATCTCCTCTTGTCCTAGCATAGAGATGTTTTTAAAACATCAACCGTTGATATCCTGAAGGAGAAGATTTGTCTTCTCTTAGAATTTATTTTTTCTTGATTTTATTTTTTGATTTATGGGAGATCCAAGAGTTGGATTTTTTTCTTATTTTTTTTTATGTTCTTCATCTCTTGGAGTATCCAAGAGATTCGGAGAACATATATTTGATTAACTATCAGAAGGGAGCTAGCATTTCGAGTAGATCTTCATTCGACGAACCTTCAATCTGTATTGTAGGTTTGTGTGGATCACCTGTAGAGATTGGATGCTTGTGCAGCTCTAAAGATAATAATGGATTCAACCACGAAGTTCTCAACCCATGCAAAGATAAGAGATCTGATCTCTTAGTGACCTAGATGTGATCTAGGATTAGATTTAGAATTATTCTAGATCTAGGTATTGATATGATCAATACCACTTATGATTAATTTAATTTCATATTTATATTTACATCATAACATGTTATAGATCCTTGATGTAGGATTTTATAATTTGATTGCATGCATGTTGTAGATTAAATAGTTTAACCTATGTCTTCCGCTGCTCTATATTTCAAAAAAGTTTTGAAATCTATGCATGAAACCCTGTATGTTTCTCAATAGTGGTATCAGAGCATCTAGGTTCTTTTATAACATGATCATATTTATATTAGATTAAATTTAAAAATTAAAATTAATTAAAAATCATATATACTGCATAAGGTTGTTCTGTTGTAAGGTTAATTCCTTACAATGAAAAGGTTGTCCTAGTATGTGCTGATCTGAATCTGAATCATGAATAATCTAAGAAAATTTATGATTAAATTTTTGATTTAAATCTATAATTAAATAGATATTTAATCTATTTTAGATTATTTAGATTAGATCTAAATAATATCAGGATTGTACATACTGCCATAAGGTTGTCCTACTATAAGATTTACCCCTTACAGTGGAAAGATTATCCTAATATATGCTGATCCGAGAAACCTAAGTCATAAATATATTAGATGAGATCTAAGGTGATTTATGATTTATTTTTAGATTTTAAATCTAATTTTAAATGGTTTATGATCTGATCCACATGATGTGTTTTATATTTAGATCTAGATCCTCTTATTGCATATGTTGATATGTAATTTTTATTTTGAATCTAGAATGTATATGTATGATATATTTATTTTATAGAATTTAAATTGAGAACTTACTTTCTACAAAATCCTAAATTTAAAATCCTAGGACATGATCTAAATAATGAAATAAATCAGATCTAAAATCATGTATTGAATATGATTCAATATAAATGATTTATAATTTAAAAATATTTTAAATAATAAAATCAGAAACTAGTTCTGAGGTTGCATAAATCCAAACTTTGAACTTAATTGAGAATTAAATGATTGTTTAAGATCTAGGTTTATGATTTGAAAATCTTAAGATAATTTCATAAAACTTGGGTTAAAGGTTAAATGGGTTAGTTTTGATCGGATCATTAACTAGATTAGACCTAGGGTTAGGTTAAATATGGACTTTATTAAGAAATTGATCAAACCTAATTAATAGTTAATTAGGATTAGGTCATTTCTTTTCTATAGATCAATTCAATAGTTGTAGCTGATCAAAGTCCATATATCTAACAAATGGACTTGATCGTGGCTCAGTGGTCGAGCCCAAGTCTTTAGGCAGACCAAATTAAAATAGACAAACCAATTGGTATCTAAGATAAGTATGACATTCTAGATCGATGGTTTTTAATTGATAGCCTACTTACCTGGTCATTTTTGATGGTGTCTAAGGCAAGCCTTGGCAAATCCTCCCACCGATCTCACTTATCTGGCCAATGTGGTTAATCAGATTTTGATTAGGTTGCTTATTGATTTGAGCTAACCCATGTCACATAGGAAATCAGTGAGACTGATTTCATTCAGTGAGATTGATATAGGTGCCCATGGATCAAAATTGATCCTAATCCTCATCAGTGACTTGTGAAGTCAGTGGGAGGACCTGACTTGGTGAAGTCGGTGGGAGCAAAATGGTCCATGTCCTTTCTATCCTTAAATCACTAATAATTTAAATTCTCTAAAATTATTAGGTCCTTAAAATGATGAAGTTATGGAGATAATCGAGTCATAGCCTTCCATTAAGGTGTTTGATAATGAATCCATTAACTCAATAATCATTGAAGACCCATAGGCCTAGTGCTTGTTGACTAATGGAATTATCATTCATCATATGATGATTTGGATGTGTCTCTTTAATGGTGGTTAGGTTGACCAACCATAGTTGGGCTTAATCATTCGTTAGTTAGATGCACCAAGTATGCTTATGTTAATGGTTGGACCTAACTGAATCCTTACAGTGGAGGCCCTAGCCTACTGATTAGGTTTCTAGGGCAAAATTAAATTACTAGAAGTTATTTAGAGAAATAATTGATTATGAACCTATCCTTAGATGTACATGGGTTGACTAACCATAGTTGGGCTTGTGTGCAGTCTATGTGGATTCTAGTACCTACTGAAAATTAAAGTAATTCTCCAAATTGGAGGTAGAGGCTACCAATTTGAATAAAATAGTGGGAGAATCTTTAGACTAAAGTCCAAGTCTTTAGGCTTAAAATAATTTATATACTTAGGTCATTGTTCTCTTTTCTCAAATTAAGGCTAAACTCTAATTGCTCCTATCACTGTTAGACAGTAATGACTTATGGGATCCAACTTTGATAATTAATATCGAGAGTTGAATTTGGTTCAGTAGTATGAATGGGTTCATACTAGGGCTTCTAAGCCCAGTCAAAATAATTAGTCCAAGGTTAACCCAAATCAGGCATAGTGCTTCTAATGTTAGAAGCAAGGTCATAGGAAGAAGAATTGTCTTGCTTCACTTGACCATAACAGGCTGAACAAGAGAAAGGAGCAAAAGTTGCTCATTAAAGATGTTATATGATAACACCTTAAAATTTTGACTGGGCTTAGTTCTACTACATGGGTATTAGATGTTGGTAGTCTTATGCAATTTGTTGCAAAGACTATAAGTAAGTGGGATATTTGAAAATGATGAGAAATACCTGAATGTTCGGGATAAAAGTCTTGTTCCAATTCTAGCTTTAGGATTTGTCAAGCTTATTTTCAATAGATGTCATTTTGAGTGATTGTCACTATTGTCCATTGTTTATGATAAATGTGATCTCTGATGACCTTTTCGTTAGAGATGGTTATCATTTATCAATAAAAGAGATTATTGTGATATTATTATGAATAATACTACAGTAATATATGAATAATAAAGAAATGATATTTAATACTTATACAGCCTGTTAAGTATAATGTACACATCCAAATTAGATTATATCATGGATATCTATCTTTGGCATTATAGATTTAGTCATCTTAACAAGAATAGGATAAATGGATTAGCTTGAGATGGAAACCTCAACATCAATGATTGTGAATCACTGATAGCCTGTGAATCTTGTCTTCTTGGAAAAATGACAAAGTCACCTTTTACTAAAAAAGGTGAGGGAGCCGATAAAGTTCAAAGTCTCATACATAGTGATGTATATGGACTTATGAACTTAAGTGCCAAAGGAAGATACTAATATTTCATTACAAATGACCTATCTGGGCATGGGTGCATCTGACTTGAATTATTTGAAATGTTCAAACAATTTAATAATGAAATAGAAAAATAAATTAAAAAGATATTAGAACTTTTCGATCGGATCGAGGAGGCGAATACTTATTCAGTGAGTTTTTGACATATCTAGAAGAGAATTGGTTTCTCTCTCAAGTGGATTTCTTTTCGGAACATGGTGTATCTGAAAGAAAAAATTGAACTTTGTTAGATATGGTTCAATCCACTATAGGATTCACTTGTCTGTCTATTTCAGAGTTGTGCTCTTATAGCTACTAGTTTTACTCTGAAAAAGATTTTGAGTAAATCTATCACATAGATTCCATATGGGATATGGATCGAGCGTAAACCTAGACTCTCTCACTTTCGGGTTTGGAGTTGATCAGCCTATATCATATATTTGCACACAGATAAACTTGGATCCTGGTCCAATAAGTATTTAAGGGTTATTAATTCTACTATACTAAAGAACATAAGATGTTCATTAGTAGTAGGGCATTCCTTTTGGTTTTCTATTTCACATGCCAAAAATCGAGGGGCGCCCAAGAGTTGGATGGCCCATAGAAGTCCTTCTTTGACTAGGTTTTGACCTAGTCTTGCAATAAAAGGTGGACGTCTCTTATGAGATGGTTTTAGGATGTGAAAAATTCTAGAAAAATCAAAGGAGAAGGAGGAGAAGGCATGGAGGATTTGTGGTGCCAAGATTCTTGGAGAAGAGCCCTCAATTAAGATATCAATGGTTGATGTCTTGAAGAGACAAGGTAAGAGAAGATTATCTTCTCTTATATTTTTCTTTTATGTTTCTCTCTTCCTATTTTATTTATAATTTTTATATGATAAAAATCTAAGAGAGAGAGAGAGGATTTGGGTGTGGGGATGAGTGCTCCAAGTTGTTGGGGCATGGTGTTAATTTTTGGACATGATCTGATCATGTCCTGATGAGAGAAGGAGAAGAGAAGAAAGGTCTTCTCTTAGGGTTTCTTGGAGAACCCTTCCTCTTCAATTTTTTGTGGGATTTTTGCATGAATAAAATCAGAAATCTTAGATCTGAAAACTTAAAAAAAATTCTAGAGGAGAAAGCCTCCTCTTGTCCTAGCACAGAGATGTTTTCAAGACATCAACCATTGATGTCCTGAAGGAGAAGAATTATCTTCTCTTAGGATTTATTTTTTCTTAATTTTTTTTATGATTTATGGGAGATCCAAGGGTTGAATTCCTTCCTTATTCCTCCTCATGTTCTTCATCTGTTGGAGTGTCCAAGAGATTCGAAGAATATGTATTTGATTAACCATTAGAAGGGATCCACGAGAAGCTAGCACTTCAAATAGATCTTTGTTCGACGAACCTCCGATCTGTGTTGCAGATTCATGTGGATCATCTATAGAGGTCAGACGCTTGTGCTACTCTAAAGACAATAATAGATTCAACCATGGAGTTCTCGACCCATGCAAAGATAAGAGATTTGATCTCTTGGTGACCTAGATGTGATCTAGGATTAGATCTAGAATTATTCTATATCTAAGTATTGATATGATCGATACCGCTTATGATTAATTTAATTTTAGATTTATATTTGCATCATAACATGTTATGAATCCTTGATGTAGGGTTTTGTAATTTGATTACATGCATTTTGTAGATTAAATAGTTTAATCCATGTCTTTCGCTGCTCTATATTTCAAAAAAGTTTTGAAATCTATGCATGAAACCCTGCATGTTTCTCAACACTCTTACACAAGAAAATCAAATTGAGTCTTTAGGTACCCAAGTCATCTTGGGTCCTTTGGGGTTAGTGCTCATAATTTCTTTTGGAACCCAAACCATTTTAACTATTTTTCTATTTAATTTTTGGAAATCACATGCATAAGACTTATGACCAATTTTGCCATAACAAAAACATGAGATATTTAAGATAGAGTTTGATGGAGTTTTAACAAATAGATTTTTGAATACTTTTTGTTTCTGATAAGTTTTAAATCCTAATCTGATCTTACTAAAAATAGCTCTTTGCTCATTAAATAGCATATTTAATTTTTTGAAACTATAAGTAAATCTTTCTATAAATGGTTTGATTTTTGCTAGTTCATCATTCGATTTCTAATTTTCATTAGTAAGCCGATTCAGTTTTTCAAAAAATATTTTCTTTTCATGAGTTAGTTCTGAATTTAGTTTTCTCAAGTCTTTATTTTTCAAAGTTACTTTCCTATATTCAGCCATAAGTTCAGAAAAAGTCTCTTGTAACTCATCAAAAATGAAATCTAAGGAGTTTTCAACATTTACCTCCTCATGATGTGCCATCAAGCAAAGATTGGCTACTTCTTGTGATTCTTCCTCGGAGCTAGAGTCCTCGCTGTCACTCCAAGTGGCCATTATCGCCTTCTTCTTGAACTTTTTGGATGATTTCTTGAGAAGGGGGCAGTTCATCTTAAAGTGGCCGGGTTTCTTGCACTCGAAGCAAATTGGTAGCTCCTTCTCTTTCTCTCTCTTTTTCCTTACTTGGCTCACCTTTGAAGGTCTTCTTCTTGAATCCTTGCTTCTTCTTTCTCATAAACCTCTTGAACTTTCTTGCAATCATGGCCAAGTCTTCTTCTTCCTCCTTTTCATCAGATTCCTCACTCTCATTATCCTTGGAAGTAGTTGCCTTGAGAGTTATGATCTTTTTCTTCTTAGTTTCCTCCTCCATGTTTTGCCCCATATTCAATTCATGAGTCATTAAGGATCCAAGAAGCTCTTCTAATGATAGCTTGTTGAGGTCTTTAGCTTCTTAGATGGTAGTGATCTTTGCTTCCCAAGCCTTTGAAAGTGACCTAAGAATTTTATGAACGAGCTCACTATTAGTATAAGATTTACCTAAGCTTTTCAAACCATAGATAATATCGGTAAATCTAGTAAATATTTCAGAAATAGACTCATTTGACTCTATTTAAATAATTCATATCGATGAACAAGCATATTTATTTTAGACTCCTTTACTTGATTGGTACCCTCATGGGTAACCTCTAGCCTATCCCAAATTTTCTTAGCCGAAGCACAAATAGAAATTCTATTGAATTCATTAGGGTCTAATGCACAATATAGAACATTCATGGCCTTAGAATTTAATTCTATCATTTTCATATCATGCTCATCCCAATCCTCTTCTGGTTTGGAAACATCAATGAGGTCTATTTTGATTGTGAGAGTGTGTGGGCCTTTGATTATCACTCTCCAAAGTTGATAATCAAGTGCTTGAATGTAAATGCGCATGTCGATTGCCCTTCGGTAAGAGATGCACTCATATAAGTTGCCATTTGATCTTAACTCTTAATTATTAAATCAAATGAAGTGAATACCAAGCTCTGATACTACTTGTTGCCCAGCAAGACAACCCAAGAGGGGGGGTGAATTGGATTTTTTAAAATTTGAAATAAGTTAGGTGCTTCTTTCAAAAATAAGTGATGTGATGGTGTATGATTTAGTTCTAAGTATGCAGAAATGAAGAAATATAAATGTAATGAAATGAAGCAAACAAGGCAATCACAAACACTAGAAAATTTATAGTGGTTTGGTGCTCCTTGCACCTACGTCCACTCTCCAAGGTCCACTTGGAAATTTTACTATAATCTATCCCAGATTATAGTCGGATAGTTTTCTAAGGCTCACTATCCAAAACCTAGTTGATTTTTATACCGGCTCACCAACCACAACCAAACCCTAAGCCAACCCTTGGCTCATAATCCAACTCTCAGACTTGGATAGGCCTTCCCCTTAGCTTTAAAACTCTATTGAAGCTAAGTTACAATGAGAGTAAGGATTACACAACAAGAATAAAAACAAAGCTCCTTTAATTAGCAAATGAATCAATGAAGCTTGTGGAATCTTCTTAGAAGGAGGCTTTTGAACTGATTGAGCTTGTCTTCTTGCTAAATAGAATCACTTGATTTGATGTTTCTTAGAGTTGGAAGTTGAATGCTCTCTTTTTAAGGGTTTTTGGACTCTTTCTCTTAACTTTTTGATTCTTCTCAATGATTGAATAGTCATGTCACTTCCTTCAGGTGTTTTGTAGATGATTTTTCATGTTTGGTAGGCTAGAGAAGGCCATTTGATCGTTGGAGAAGCAAAAATGACCATTTGAACCCTATTTGCACAGTTCTAGATAGTCTGTAGAAACTAGCCGTTGGAGCTCGAGTCGACTCGAGCCTCAACTCGAGGCCATTTGCTCCACTCATTCCTTCGCTTGAGAGTTTCTGTATGAAGATCAGTCTTTCTGTATTTTACTTAGACTTCAGCTCATGGACCTCGAGTCGACTTGATCCTTTGCTCGAGACTGTGCCGATCTTTGCTTCAAAATTATCATCTTTTGTATTTTTTCTCAGACTTCGACTCGAGAACCTCAAGTCGACTTGAGCTTTCGCTCGAGACTGTGCCTTTTAAAACTTCTACGTGCCAGTCTACATATCAGCTCAAGTTGAACAACAAGTCGAACCATGAGTCGACTCGTGGGCTTCTTAAGCTGAAAAATTTTAGTTTGCCCAAAAGTTTTCCTCTTCAATATTGGTTTGGGGATATCCTTTACAACCCTTATATCAAATGTGATTTATGCTTCAAAAGCCTCCAAATCTTCTCTATCAATTTTTCAATTGCATTTAGATGGATGTTTTATTTGGTACTCTAAAATGCATCCTAAAACATGATCTCAACAACTTCATTAGTTCAAATATGTATTCAAATATTTTGTTACTCATCAAAATCAATCCTTGGGGTCAACAACAACTTTCAATACTAGCTATCAAAGTTGGGTCCCATGAATTTGTCATTATCCAACAATGACTGGAGCGATAGGGTAGTGTCCATTTCTACACAAAAAAAAAAACCATAGACCTAACTAGTATATGAATTATTTACTCTAGAGATTTGGACTTTAGTCTAAAGATTCTTCCACTATTTTGTTCAAATTGGTGGCCTCTACCTCCAATTCGAGGAATTATCCCTAAGTTCTTAGTGGGTACTAGGATCTACATAGGCTACACATGAGCCCAACTTTGGTTGGTTAATCCATGTGCACCTATGGATAGGTTCATAATCAATTGCTTCACCAAACAACTTCTAGTAATTTTAATTTTGCCTCGAATATCTAATCAATAGGCTCTGACCTCCACTGAAAAGATCTAGTTAGGTCCAACCATTAACATGACCACATTTGGTGCATCAGACCAACGAATGGTCAGGCCCGACTTTGGCCAGCCAACCTGACCACCATTAGAAAGATACGACAAAATTATCATATTATGAATGATAATTCCATTAGTCAATAAGCACCAGGTCTTTGGACCTCTAATGATTATTAAACTAATGGATCCATTATCATTTAACTTAATGGAAGGCTATGACTTAGTTATCACCATAACTTTATTATTTTAAGGACCTAATAATTTTAGAAAATTTTATTTACCAATTTTAAGAAGAATTAACCAGCCAATTTGGATCCTCCCACTGACTTCACCAAGTCAGATCAATAAGGACCTAATTAAGGCTAGCATTAGGAGCACCTAAATCAGTCAAACTGATTTACCTAATTGACATGGGTGAGCCCAAATCATCAAGTGGTCTAATCAAAATCTAATTCACCAGGATGGCTAGGTAAGTGAGATCAGTGGAAGAGATATGCCATTAACTCGTTAAAGACCGAATTAGTGCGAGTAGCTCCCAATTAAAAACCACTAGTCTGAGCTGGCAAACTTACCTTAGACACCATCTGGTTCATTAGTTTCAATTTTGACCATCCTAACAATTTTAGGTTCAATCACATAGCCACGAATCAAGTCCATTTGGTCCGCATTAAAGGCATGGGCTTGACCAACTACAACTATTGTAATTTGGTCTTAAGAGTCCTTGACCTAATCTAAATCAATATTTGGTTAGATATGATCAATTACTCTAATTTAGTCCATTCTTTAACTAACCTTAGGTCTAACCCAATTAATGGACCTGATTTGACTAATCCAATAATCCACATTTTATGATTAATGACTTAGAATCTTTAATTCACAATTCTAAAACCTAATTCATCATACTTAATTCTCAATTAAGTTTTAGGCTGAGAGTTGGGATTTGGCATTTTGAAAATATTTTTCAAATTTTGAAATGTTCTCTACATCCTAGCATTATTTCACAAAATAGGTCGACTCATTTAAAAAATGGATCGGCTTATTTCATAGACAAGCACTAGATGTATGTTAGATCACATAAAACCAGTCAATTTGGACCTTTAGCCAACTTCTCAGTCGGGCTGGCTCGGATCCCATCCGAGCTGGCGCAAACAAAAGCTGAGCCAGCTTGGACAAAAAGCTAGAAGCCTAACATTCCTGTTAGATAGGCTCGGATCCCATCCAAGCTGGTTTGAATTGAAGCCGAGCCGGTTGGAGCATCAATCTAGAAAGCATATCATGGCTGGCACACTGGTTGAGCTGGCTCAATTTCTGAGCAAGCCAGTCGACTGACAAATAGAACCTTCCTATGATCCTATTCATGTTTAATCTAAATCTATGTACTCTACATAAAAATCATGAAACTATTTAGATCTAATCTAAATACTACATCATGATAATATTCAGATTAAACATGTTCAAACATATTATTAAAAAAAAGTTATTGGATCTAATCTAAAGTTTTTATAATTAGTGTTATAGATTGCAATTTACCAAGATAATCTCTCCACCATAAGGGGTAAATCTTGAAGGAAAAATCCTGATTTCCCTGGGTTAGGTTCGTTTAGATCTGATTGGATCGAGAGGCATATTTCAAAAATTTTCTCTTAGATCCTAATCAAATCTAACTTTTTTCAGATCTAATTTTATGATCTGATAAATAAAAAAATTAAATTAAATTAAATCTAAATTAATTTTAAATCGATATGGGTAATCCGATTACCCGTTGATGATCTTGCTGATTACCTGAGGTTCTGGATCTAGCCATGCAAGCACCTGACCTCTACCGATATCCACTCAGGTTTGATCTAAAGATCTTCTCTTTCTTTATCTCATCTCCAAGAATCAGATCTAGATTTGATTTGAAGGATCTTCAAAACTTCTTCTGAAGATCAGCAGTCGTCTCTGCAGTAGTACTGCTTTCTTCCTTTCTCATCAGCCTTTTCTTGCCTGAATCGCACTAATCTGAAGGCCCAACTATCTTTGAGCGTAGAGAGGAGAGAGATGGCTTGAAGGTGGCATGAAGAAGGGAGAGGGACAATCTTGGGGCATGGCTAGGAGAGAAGTCTATGAAAAGTGAGTGCAGACAGGTCTTTATGTAGACCCTGCTGCACCATGCAGTGCCACATCATCCCGACCAATCACGTTGCTTCATTTAATCAGATCTAAATCTGATTGGTGGGATGACATCACCTAATCCAATCAAATGAGAGACCCATAGATTCATCCTAAGGTAGAACTTAAGATTGGTTAAAGTCTATAGGTGAGGGTCACCTAGTTTGAATCCAAGAAACAACCTGAAGTCCCATCCGTATGGGACTCTAGGCATCCCTATCCATGGGCACACACCATCCTAGGCATGCACTCCCTTCCTTTCTAATTTTCAAGGAGGGGACAAGCCCCTATCTACTCTCCAATAAGTGTACAACATATGGACAGATGTCCAAGGGTCAAAGGTCAACGTTTGACCAAGGACAAGAATTAGCAGGTGACGGAAAATGGCAGGTATTGTCTTAAATTTATCTCATAAATTAAGACAACTCTTTTCTGACCTAGACAAAGCTCCTAGTCAAATCAGGTAAAGATACCTGAGTGAGCACAAACTCATTTAGCTCAGTTGAGACAACTTTTAATGATAGAAAATGGAGAATGTTAGGCTCAATCATGTGCTAGCATGATTTCCTTGAACCTAATTGAATCTAATTCAAATCAATTGAACTGAGTTAGTCCAATTGATGATGTCCAGATCCAAACCCTTGTTTGTGTGACCTAGTTAGGTTTAGTTCTGTATGGTAATGGGATATGTCATGATCTCTATCATCGACATCATCGAAACTCCTTTCGATGGATCAGAACTCTTCTGATTCAGACAACTAGAATGATCGATCATCTAAATCATTCTAATTGCTCCCAAAATCCACCAGTGACACCTAGCAGTATATGGTGGCAACCCATCAAAACTGAAAATGAACCTCTCGGTGCAGCTACTTGTGTGATTAAGTTCTTCTATCTTGAGCCCCGATCAGATTAGGGTTAAGGTGAACTCGTCAAACCCTAATTTCTATCATATGATTTAATCATTCGATTCAAGTTCGATGTGAAAACCTTAATAGAAACTCTTTCTATTATTTCACTCTCTGCCATGGCCATGGGCTTATGGACTTGATTCTCATGATCATCATAGGGCTGCTCCTCATCCACCGAGGTAGATAGATTCCATCTTGGTGCAATCCAATTCCTACAATGAACATGCTATAGCCAACATACACCTCAGGATTCTGAATGGCTAGGAGACCGAGTCATGGTGTAGTCAAACTATAACACCCTCAAGGTGAACTGCCGATGCACCTCAGGTCAAAGAATCAGACACACCACTGCAGCATCGAGTCAGTCATTGACGAGAAGGTAGACTTTCTTATGACTACTCGAGGTGGTCACGCTCAGTGCCCTCATTCTCTAACGAGTACCTATACTCTCGCTCTGGTGTCTCTACACCATAGACTCAAGACTCATCTACTAAAAAGAAGCGATTGTACACTAACCTTCCGGATCAATCACCATCCTCATGATGATCCTACGGTCAGGAGCATTTTATGAGTTAATAATGAAAATTCTTGTCTTAAATTTTCAACTCTTGAAAATAAGAATTATCATTACCATTACCTCAAGGAATGTATCACAGACACTAAATACATATATGTGATAGAAAATAACCCATTTTATTATTTATAGTCAAAATTATAATTTTGCCCCTAGAAGTGCATTACAAGTGTCAGCCAATTCTGGCTTTCAGGGCACACACATCTAACAAACTTCCACTTGACCTAAAGCCAATTGGCTACAAATCTAAGTCCCATCTTCTCAAGGTGCGCTTCGATTTTTTGTTGGCCCAATAGCTTTGTAAGCAGGTCCGTTGCATTATCTGCAAAGTCGACTCTCTTGACCTCCACGTAACCCTTCTCGAGGTAATCGTGGATGAGGTGGTATCGCCGCTCGATGTGCTTGAATTTCTGGTGAGACCTCGACTCCTTAGCAAGGGCTATAGCACCATTGTTGTCGCAGTACAGACAAATGGCATCTTATGGCATCACTCCAATCTCTGCGGTAAACTTCTTGTACTAGAATGCCTCCATTGTAGCTTCTGACGCAGCGATGTATTCTGCTTCTATGATGGAATCTGCTATCACTGTCTGCTTGAAACTTTTTCAACTGATAGCTCCACCATTGCACATAAATAGACTTCTAGATGTCGACTTTCGATCATCTATATCAGACATAAAATTCGAGTCTGTATACCGCTGAACTTGGAGTTCTCCATTACCAAAGACCAACAACATATTCTTAGTTCTTCTCAAGTACTTACGGATACATTTCATAGAAGTCCAGTATTCTTCACCTGGATTCAACTAATATCTGTTTGTGACACTCACAACATGGGCTATATCAGGTCGTGTACATAATATGGCATACATGAGGCTCCCTATTGCTGAAGCATAAGGGATCTTGCTCATGCATTCTATTTCCTCAGGTGTGCTAGGATACATCTTCTTAGAAAGATGAATGCCATGTCTGAAGGGTACTAAACCCCTCTTAGAGTTTTCCATACTAAACCTCTTTATTACTTCCTCTATGTACATCTTCTGTGAAAGTCCTAGCATCCTATTCGGTCTATCTCTATAGACCTTAATTCCTAGAATAAAGGATGCTTCTCCTAGGTCTTTCATGGAGAATTCTTTAGATAACCACATTTTAACTATGGTCAACATGGGAATATCATTCCCAATAAGGAGGATGTCATCCACGTACAATACGAGGAAGACAACAGCGCTCCCACTGATCTTTTTGAAGACACATGGCTCCTCCTCATTTTTGATGAAATCAAACATTTTGATCACATCATTGAAACGAGTATTCCAGCTTCGAGATGCTTGCTTAAGTCCATATATGGACCTTTGCAGCTTGCAATACCTTGTGATCAGTCATCACTGGATGTGAAACCTAGCAGCTGTTCCATATAGATATCTTCCTCAAGATATCCATTTAAGAATGCCATTTTTCATGTCCATTTGCCATATTTCATAATCGAAATAGGCTGCAATAGCAAGCAATGTGCGGATGGATTTTAGCATAGCTACTGGCGAAAAGGTATCCTGATAGTCAATGCCTTCACGTTGACTATAACCTTTTGCCACTAATCTAGCCTTGAATGTCTCCACATTTCCATCTGCACCAATCTTTCTCTTGTAGATCCATTTACACCCAATAGGTACTATACCTTCTTGTGGATCTACCAAGGTCCAGACTTAATTTGAGTGCATCGAGTCAATTTCTGACTTTATTACCTCTAACCATTTCTCGGAGTCGATATCTGATATCGTCTCATTATAGATTTTGGGATCATCACCACGAACCCCATTACCTACGAGGAACATTTTCTTTACTTCCTCTGAAATAGTACCTAAGTACCTCTCAGGGGGACGAAAAACTCTTTTCGATCTATGAGGTGGAGGAGGTAGTGTATGGATCGGCTTAACCTGATTTGGTTTCATTTGATCCTTAGCTCGTTGCTCTTATGAGACTTTCTAATCGAGCTTGATCTGCTTTCCAATGTCTCTATCTTGAATAAACTATTTTTCAAGAAAGATGGCATGTCAACTCACAATCACATTGTGATCTTCTAGAACGTAGAAATAATATCCTAATGACTCTTTAGGATATCCTATGAATCAAGCTCTAAAGGATCCAATGTCTAACTTATTCGCTTGTTGTCTTTTGACATGAGTTGGACATCCCCAAATTCTGAGATGACTCAGACTTGGTTTCTTACCAATACGGTGTGGTAGGAATGATTTTAGAAGGAACCCTATTCAGTAAGTATATTGTAGTTAACAAACAGTATCCCTAAAGTAAATCAGAAAGGTCTGTGAAGATCATCATGGATCGGACCATATCTAATAGGGTGCGATTCCTCCATTCTGAAACTCCATTGAGTTGAGGTGTTCCAGGTGGAGTCCATTAAGAGACTATACCATTTTTCTTGAGATAGTCTAGGAATTCCCGACTAAGGTATTCAGACTTGTGTCTCATAAGATACACATACCCATATCTAGATAAATCATCGATAAAGGTTATGAAGTAGACTAAGTTGCCTCTAGCCGGCACATCAAATGGGCCGCATACATCAGTATGTACTAGGGCAAGAAGATCCATGGCCCTTTCCCCATGTCCTACAAAAGGGAGCTTAGTCATTTTGCCATGAAGACAGGATTCATAAAATGGATATGACTCAGAAGTCAACAAATTCAATAGCCCAATTTTCTCCAATTTGTTAACCCTATCTTCTACTATATGACCTAATCTTAGGTGTCATAGATACCTATCATTAGGACTATCCCTAGGATATTTTGATTTTATGGCATTCATATTTTGCTCAAAATTAAAAATAGATACATCAATATGTAACTAATAAAGATCATTAATAAGGAAACCACTTACAATTTTATTTCTTTCATAAAAAATGTTACAATGGTCCTTAAGAACACTAATTACATAGTCTTCTAATGCAAGGCAAGAAATAGAAATCAAATTTCTGCTTGCTGCAGGCATATAATAACAGTCTTTTAGTACTAAGTCTAAACCAGATGGTAGTCGAAGAGGGTATGTTCCCATGGCCACGTAGCAACTCTTGCTCCATTTTCGATGTGCAGGATCATCTCACCATCCCTCAGCCTCCTGCTATCCTCAAGACCCTGCATAGAAGTGCACAAGTGAGCATTAGAACCAGAGTCAAGCACCCAACTAGATGCAGAAGAAATCGTACGGTTAGACTCAATAACGAGCATACCTCTAGAAGGACCTGCCTCCTTCTTCTTTAGGGTGTTTAGGTAAGTAGGGCAGTTCCACTTCCAATGGCCATCATTGTTGCAATGGAAACACTTTCCTTTGTCAGCGGCCTTCTTCTTTAGCTTTATCTTTTTCTTCTTTCCTCCTTCTACCTTCTGCTTTTTCATAGACTTCTTCTTTCCAAAAGACTTTCTCTTAGAAGAAGTCCATTCCATAGTAAGTACTGAGCCTTTAGAACCTTTCATGGAAAGCTCAGCGGTAACCAGCATGTTCATAAGTTCGATTAAGGAGTTTTGAAGTTTATGCATATGATAGTTCATGATGAACTGTCCATACGCATCAGTCAAGGATTACAGAATTATATCATTCTACAGATCCAAGTCCAACCTCACTCTGAGCTTCTCAAGCTCTTCCATGTCCTTGATCATCATCAGACAATGATCTTGGACTGACTGCCTATCACGCATCTTAGCCTTGAATAGTTTTTTAGTGACTTGATACTTGGCTGCGCAACTTTGTTCACCAAACATCTCCTGTAGGTGAGCCAACATTTGACGAGCAGTCTTGATATCTTCATGTTGGTGCTAAAGTTCATCAGACATCGAGCCCAATATATAGTATCTGGCATTATTATCTTCATCTGTCCACTTATTTAGAGATGCTCTCTACTCAGCGGATGGACGAGCTGGTAAGGTGGGAGGGTCCTGATCCAGTACATGAGTTAACTTCTTGGAACCCAAAATGATTTTGAAGTTTCGGAGCCAATTTTTGTAATTTGATCAGGTCAGTCTATGGGTGTCCAGGATTCGTGCTAGTGGGTTGGATGCAGACATTTTTCTGTAGAGAGTCAAAGTTTCTAGTTAGATATTATAATTAAGACATAACCAATTTGTTTAGAAATTTTATTTTTAGATAAATTAGCTCTCACTATTTTCTTGAATCCCTACACTTCCTTCGTAGAGATGTGAAAATATCCATGATTACTGATTTCTAGTGGGTGGTGCAGTCCCACCGACTTACTCATCACCTCACCTAACAGTTATTGGTGATGGGTTAGCCAATGAGTGAACAACTCTTGTTCAATGATTCTCTAATTATGATGCACCCAATCTTGGTCTCTAATTCATGAATCTCACCATGTCTGGAATATTGATCCACTCCTTAGTTAAGTCAGATCCATCATTTGCACAGATTGAATTCCTAATTGAGTCTCTGACCGTATCCAAAATATTGAGCCTAATCCATCCTCTAGCCTGTAGCATCTAATGCCTAATAGACATGGTTGCGTCTTCTCGGTGCAACTGAGTACTATAACCAATCGAGAACAATCAACCCCGAGAAGGGCCCACACATCTACAATGGTGGAAGACCTTTGACTTAATCTTTCTTAGGAAGATTTGATTTAGGTCTCATTAAACTGGACTTGACATAGTCATAATCATTATGACTAACCTAGTGGCATGGGTTAGCTCGGATTATTGACCACCTCAGATCAGAACTGAGTCAACAAACATGGCCAGGTAAGTGAGATCGGTGGAAGGGATATGTCATTAACTCGATAAGAATGCATTCGAATCGAGTAGTTTTCAATTAAAAACCAGTCAATCGTATCTGCCAAACTTACCTTAGATACCAAATTATTGAGCCAGAACCAATCGGGTTAGCCTACAATCTAGACTCTAACCACTGAGCCTAATTAGGTCTTAGCTTGATCGATCACTCACGTGACTCAATCTTGACCCAGATTTAATCCTATTAGGCTGGTCAATTTAAGTATTATTGATCCCATCTAACCAACTCTTGATTCGATTTGATCAACCGCTAGACCTAATTGAGCTACCTAAGCCCGAACCCAATTTTATGAACATGTCTTAAATCTAAAAATTTTCAATTTTAGACCTAATATATTTCATAATCTTAATTCTTAATTAAGTTTAGGATTCATAAACAAAACATGCAAATAAGATCCTAGGGTTTCAGGATCTAGGATTTTGCAGAAAGTAAGTTTTTAATTTCTGATTAAGGATGAATACGCAGCACCCCTACACATCATAAGAATACCCCATCGAATGAAAGTAGAGGATCTTTAAACCCTACTTTGTTCTTATGACCAAACGGCCAAGGGGAATGCCTTAATCAGAAATATAACTAATCTACAAAAACTAATTAGATCTTAGCATATATCTCATATAAAAAAAAATTGATCTAATTAAAATATGTTTTGCATACATCTCATGCATCATGCATGCATATTTTTTAGATCTAAATTATCTCATAATCATCTAAAAAATTAAATTTGAATTTGATCTCATCAAATAAAATTTGATCTAGACCTATTTGTAGAACTATTCTACAACTAGTCTAAACATGCAACTATCATATCTCATATGAATAAATTAAATTAAATTTATTTTCTATTTTTAGATCTGATTATAATATTTATAAAATTAAAAAATAGTAAATAAATAAATCTAAAAATTATATTTAATTAAATAAAACTTATGATTATACTAGACTATACATAGAATAATTCTATTCGTAGTCTAGTTATGTATCTCATACATATTAGATCTAGATTAATTAATTTTAATTTTTTATTTTTCTAATTTTAGATCTAATCATATCTCATGTGATATCTAAAATCATTAATTTATCAGATTAAATCAGATCTAAATAAATTTTATAAGAACCTGGCTTTGATACCAGTTGAAGGGAAAATCCTGATTTCTCGGGGTCAGGTTTGTTCAAATCTGATTGGATCAAGAGGCATATTTCAAAAATTTTCTCTTAGATCCTAATCAGATTTAATATTTTTTAGATCTAATTTTATAATTTAATAAATAAAAAAATTAAATTAAATTAAATCTAAATTAATTTTACCTTGATATGGGTAATCTGATTATTCGTTGATGCTCT
Organism: Cocos nucifera; assembly: GCA_006176705.1. NCBI lineage: Eukaryota > Viridiplantae > Streptophyta > Magnoliopsida > Arecales > Arecaceae > Cocos > Cocos nucifera. The sequence goes on from QRFJ01001198.1 coordinate 221,513, forward strand.
TGCTGATTACCTATGGTTTTGGATCTAGCCACGCAAGCGCCTGGCCTCTATCGGTATCTATTCAAACTAGATCTAGAGATCTTCTTCTTCTTTATATCATCTCCAAGAATCAGATCTAGATCTGATTTAGAGGATCTTCAAAACTTCTTCTAAAGATCAGCAGTCGTCTCTGCAGCAGTGCTACCTTCTTCCTTTCTCGTCAGCCTTTTCTTGCCTGAATCGCACTAATTTGAAGGCCCAACTATCCTTGGGCATGGAGAGGAGAGAGATGGCCTGAAGGTGGCATGGAGAAGGGAGAGGGATAGCCTTGGAACATGGTTAGGAGAGAAGTCTATGAAAAGTGGGCGCAGATAGGTCTTTATATAGATCCTGCTGCGTCATGCAGTGCCACATCACCACGGCCAATCACATTGCTTCATTTAATCAGATCTAAATATGATTGGTGGAATGACATCACCTAATCCAATTAGATGAGAGACCCATAGATTCATCCTAAGGTGGCGCCTAAGGCTGGTCAAAATCTATAAGTGAGGGTCACTTAGTTTGAATCCAAGAAGCAACCTGGAGTCCCATCCGTATGGGACTCCAAGCATCCCTATCCATGGGTGCACGCCATCCTAGGTGTGCACCCCCTTCCTTTCCAATTTTTAGAGAGGGGACAAGCTCCTATCTGCTCTCTAAAAAGTGCATGACACATGGACAGATGTCCAAGGGTCAAAGGTCAACTTTTGATCAAGGACAAGAATTAGCAGGTAATGAAAAATGATAGGTGTTGTCTCAAATTTATCTCATAAATTAAGACAACCCTTTTTTGACCTAGACAAGCTCTAGTCAGACCAGGTAAATGAAGAGAAATCCTAATTTTTTGGATTAGGTTCGTTCAGATCTGATCGGATCAAGAGATATATTTCAAAAATTTTTTACTTTGATCCTAATCAGATCTAAAATATTTCAGATTTGATTGTTATTATTCTAATAATAAAAATAAAATTTAAATTAAATTAAATTAAATTTACCTTGATGTAGGGTAATCCTATTATCCGTTGATGATCTTGTAAGTAGCAGAAGGTTCTAGATCTAGCCACGCAAGTGCCTGGCCTCTATCGGTATCCACTCGGACTGGATCTGGAGATCCTCTTCTTCTCTATCACATCTCCAAAAATCAGATTTGGATCTGATCTGGACGATCTTCAAAATATCTTTCAAAGATCAGCAGTTGTCCTTTGCAGCAGCGCAACCTTCTAGCTTTCTGTCACCTTTCTCTCATCTGGATTGCACCAACTAAGATCCAAATTCCTTTTGAACGTGGAGAGGAGAGGGAGAAGTAGAACTTGGCATGGAGGAGGAAGGGGGAGAAAGCCTTGGGGCATGGAGAACTCTTTTCTTGGATTTCAAATACTCTTTGAGTTGGGCGCAGGGTCTTATTTATAGACTAAGCATGATCCAACTCCTCTTCTTCCCAACCAATCACAACCCTTTGTGAAATCAGATCTAAATCTGATTGGTGGGAATAGAGTTCCTTGGATTCCTCCTTAGATGGTGCCTAAGATCAGTCAAACTTGGTACTTAGGAGAACTCTAATCGAAATTTAAAAAGGAGATGGAGTCTCTATCCAACAGGAACTCCTGAGCTCCTCCAGCTTAGGCACACGCCAAGGGTGGCATGCGCCCTCCTCCTTGTCAAGTTCTAGTAGGAGGACAGGCCCCCACTAGATCTCCAATAGGTGCATGACACGTGGACAGAAGTCAAAGTGTCAATGATCAATATTTGACCAGTCAAAGATCAATTTTTGACCAAAGTCAAAGGATGAGAAATGGTAGGTGACCAAAAATGGCAGGTATTGTCTTACAAAATAAGATAACCTTTTTTTGACCTGGACGGGCTCCAGTCAGATTAGGTGAAGGCCTCTGAATGAGCATAAACTCCTTTGGCTCAGTCAGGACAACTATTTATGATAGTAAAAGAAGAACATTAGGTTCAATCGAGTGCTAGCATGATTTTCTTGAACCTAATTGAATCTCATTCAGATCAATTGAACTGGATTAGTTCAATTGATGATCATCAGATTCAAACCCTTATTTATGTGACCCAGTTAGGTTCAGTTCTATATGGTAATGGGATATGTTATGATCTCTATCATCAACATCATCGAAACTTCTTTCGATGGATCAGAACTCCTTTGATTCGAACAGCTAGAATGATCGATCATCTAAATCATTCTAATTGCTCCCAAAATTTACCAGTGACACCTAGCAGTATATGTTGGCATCCATCAGAGCTGAATACGAACCTCTTTGTAGCTACCTGTGTGATTAAGTTCTTCTCTTGAGCCCCATGCAATTAGGTTAAGGTGAACTCGTCAAAACCT
>QRFJ01001198.1:224850-277707 GCA_006176705.1 Cocos nucifera
CCTCTACCTCGAGAAGGGTTTACGTCTTACCGTCGAGGTCAAGAGAGTCAACTCCACAGAAATGTGGCAGACCCACTTACAAAGCCGTTGGGCCAGTAGAAGATCGAAGCCCACCTTGAGAAGATGGGACTTAGACTTGTAGCCAATTGGCTTTAGGACAAGTGGGAGATTGTTAGATATATGTGCCCTAGAAGCCAGAATTGGCTGACACTTGTAATACACTTCTAGGGGCAAAATTATAATTTTGACTATAATATCAATAAAATGGGTTATTTTCTATCACATATGTGTATTTAGTGTCTGTGATACATCCTTTGAGTTAATGGTAATGATAATTCATATTTTCAAGAGTTGAAAATTTAAGACATGAATAATCATTATTAACTCATAAAATGCTCCCGACCATAGGATCATCACGAGGATGGTGATTGATCCGGAAGGTTGGTGTACAATCGCTTCTCTTTAGTAGATGAGTCTTGAGTCTACGGTGTGGAGACACCGGAGCGAGAGTACAGGTACTCGTTAGAGAACGAGGGCACTGAGCGTGACCACCTCGAGTAGTCATTAGGAAGTCTACCTTCTCGTCAATGACTGACTCGATGCTGCAGTAGTGTGTCTGGTTCTTTGACCTGAGGTGCATCGGCAGTTCACCTTGAGGGTGTTATAGTTTGACTACACCATTACTCGGTCTCCTAGCCATATGGAACCCTGAGGTGTATGTTGGCTATAGCATGTTCATTGTAGGAACTGGATTGCATCAAGATGGAATCTATCTACCTCGGTGGTAGAGGAGCAGCCCTATGATGAATCATGAGAATCAAGTCCAGAAGCCATGGCCATGGCAGAGTGAAATAATAGAAAGAGTTTCTATTTAGATTTTCACATTGGACTCGAATCGAATGATTACATCATATGACAGAGACTAGGGTTTGACGAGTTCACCTTAACCCTAATCTGATCGGGGCTCAAGATAGAAGAACTTAATCACACAGGTAGCTGCACCAAGAGGTTCGCATTCAGCTCTGATGGGTTGCCACCATATACTGCTAGGTGTCACTGGTGGATTTTGGGAGCAATTAGAATGATTTAGATGATCGATCATTCTAGCTGTTCGAATCAGAAGAGTTCTGATCCATCGAAAGGAGTTTCGATGATGTCGATGATAGAGATCATGACATATCCCATTACCATACAGAACTGAACCTAACTGGGTCACACAAACAAGGGTTTGAATCTGGTGATCATCAATTGAACTGATCTAGTTCAATTGATCTGAATGAGATTCAATTAGGTTCAAGGAAATCGTGCTAGCACTCGATTGAACCTAACGTTCTTCTTTTGCTATCATAAATAAGTTGTCCTGACTGAGCCAAAGGAGTTTGTGCTCAATCAGAGGCCTTCATATGGTCTGACTGGAGGTTGTCCAAGTCAGAAAAGGTTGTCTTATTTTGTAAGACATTACCTGCCATTTTTGGTCACCTGCCATTTCTTGTTCTTTGACTTTGGTCAAAAGTCTACCTTTGACTGGTCAAATGTTGACCATTGACACTTTGACTTTTGACCACATGTCATGCACCTATTGGAGAGCTGGTGGGGGCCTGTCCCCCTGCCAGAACCTGGCAAGGAGGAGGGCGCACGCCACCCTAGGCGTGTGCCCAAGTTGGAGGCGCCTAGGAGTCCTTGTTGGACAAGGACTCCATCTCCTTTTTGGATTCCAATTAGAGTTCTCCTAAGAACCAACTTTGACTGGTCTTAGGCACCCTCTAAGGAGGAATCCAGGGGACTCTATTCCCACCAATCAGATTTAGATCTGATTTCACAAAGAGGTTGTGATTGGTTGGGAAGAAGAGGAAGTTGGATCACAGCTTAGTCTATAAATAAGACCCTGCGCCCAACTCAGATTGTGATTGGAAGTGATTGAAAGGAATCACAATTCCCCATGCCCCAAGGCTGCCTCTCCCCTCTTCCTCCATGCCAAACCACCTTCTCCCCTTCCTCTCCACGTCCAAAAGGAGTTTTGGATTTTTGGTTGGTGCGATTCCAGATCAAAGAAAGGCGATCGAAAGCTAGAAGGCTGCGCTGCTGCAAAGGACGACTGCTGATCTTCAAAAGGAGTTTTGAAGATCCTCCAGATCAGATCCAGATCTAATTTTTGGAGACATGATAGAGAAGAAGAGGATCTCCAGATCCAGCCCGAGTGGTTATCGGTAGAGGCCAGGCACTTGCATGGCTACATCCAAAACCTTCCGCTGCATACAGGATCATCAACGGGTAATAGGATTACCCATATCAAGGTAAATTAAATTTGATTTAATTTATCTAGATTTTATTTAATTTCTAAAATAATAATAATCAGATCTGAAATATCCCAGATCTTATCTAGATTAAAGAAAAATAATTTTGAAATATATCTCTTGATCTAATCAGATCTGAACGAACCTGGTCCGGGAAATCAGGATTTTTCTTTAGAGGGAGGAAGCCTTGGGGTGTGGAGAACTCTTTTCTTAGATTTCAGATACTCTTTGAGTTGGGCGCAGGGTCTTATTTATAGACTAAGCATGATCCAACTCCTCTTCTTCCCAACCAATCATAATCCTTTGTGAAATCAGATCTAAATCTGATTGATGAAAATAGAGTTCCTTGGATTCCTCGTTAGATGGCACCTAAGACCAGTCAAACTTGGTTCTTAGGAGAACTCTAATCGAAATCCAAAAAGAAAATGGAGTCCCTATCCAACAGGGACTCCTGGGTGCCTCCAGCTTGGGCACACACCAAGGGTGGCATGCGCCCTCCTCCTTGCTAGGTTCTGACAGGGGGACAGGCCCCCACCAGCTCTCCAATAGGTGCATGACACATGGACAGAAGTCAAAGTATCAATGGTCAATATTTGACCAGTCAAAGGTCAACTTTTGACCAAAGTCAAAGGATGAGAAATGACAGGTGACCAAAAATGGCAAGGTATTATCTTACAAAATAAGACAATCCTTTTCTAACCTTGGACAGGCCTCCAGTCAGATCCAGGTGAAGGCCTCTGAATTGAGCACAAACTCCTTTGGCTCAGTCAGGACAACTATTTATGATAGTAAAAGAAGAACGTTAGGTTCAATCGAGTGCTAGCATGATTTTCTTGAACCTAATTGAATCTCATTCAGATCAATTGAACTGGATTAGTTCAATTGATGATCACCAGATTCAAACCCTTATTTGTGTGACCCAGTTAGGTTCAGTTCTATATGGTAATGGGATATGTCATGATCTCTATCATCGACATCATCGAAACTTCTTTCGATGGATCAGAACTCTTCTGATTCGAACAGCTAGAATGATCGATCATCTAAATCATTCTAATTGCTCCCAAAATCTACCAGTGACACCTAGCAGTATATGGTGGCAACCCATCAAAGCTGAAACACAAACCTCTTAGTGTAGCTACTTGTGTGATTAAGTTCTTCTATCTTGAGTCCCGATCAGATTAGGATTAAGGTGAATTCATCAAACCCTTGTCTCTGTCATATGATGTAATCATTCGATTCAAGTCCGATGTGAAAACCTAAATAGAAAACTCTTTCTATTATTTCACTCTGCCATGGCCATGGGCTTCTAGACTTGATTCTCATGATCATCATAGGGCTGCTCCTCTACCACCGAGGTAGATAGATTCCATCTTGATGCAATCCAGTTTCTACAATGAACATGCTATAGCCAACATACACCTCAGGATTCCATATGGCTAGGAGACCGAGTTATGGTGTAGTCAAACTATAACACCCTCAAGGTGAACTATCGATGCACCTCAGGTCAAAGAACCAGACACACCACTGCAGCATCCAGTCATTGACGAGAAGGTAGACTTCCCTAATGACTACTCGAGGTGGTCGTGCTCAGTGCCCTCATTCTCTAACGAGTATCTGTACTCTTACTTTAGTATCTCCACATCGTAGACTTAAGACTCATCTACTAAAGAGAAACGATTATACACCAACCTTCTGGATCAATCACCATCCTCGTGATGATCCTATGGTCGGTAGCATTTTATGAGTTAATAATGACTATTCATGTCTTAAATTTTTAACTCTTGAAAATATGAATTATCATTACCATTAACTCAAAGGATGTATCACAAACACTAAATACACATATGTGATAGAAAATAACCCATTTTATTGATTTTAGTCAAAAGTATAATTTTGCCCCTAGAAGTGTATTACAAGTGTCAGCCAATTCTGGCTTTTAGAGCACATATATCTAACAGTAAAGATACCTGAGTGAGCATAAACACATTTGGCTCAGTCGAGATAACTTTTAATAATAGAAAAAGGAGAATGTTAGGCTCAATCGTGTGCTAGCATGATTTTCTTGAACCTAACTGAATCTAATTCAAATCAATTGAACTGGGTTAGTTCAATTGATGATGTCCAGATCCAAATCTTTGTTTGTGTGACCTAGTTAGGTACAGTTCTATGTGATAATGGGATATGTCATGATCTCTATCATCGACATCATCAAAACTCCTTTCGATGGATCAGAACTCTTCTGATTTAGACAACTAGAATGATCGATCATCTAAGTCATTCTAATTGCTCCCAAAATCCACCAGTGACACCTAGCAGTATATGGTGGCAACCCATCAAAATTGAAAATGAACCTCTCAGTGCAGCTACTTGTGTGATTAAGTTCTTCTATCTTGAGCCCCGATCAGATTAGGGTTAAGGTGAACTCGTCAAACCCTAATTTCTATCATATGATTTAATCATTCGATTCAAGTCTAATATGAAAATTTTAATAGAAACTCTTTCTATTATTTCACTCTCTGCCATGGCCATGGGCTTATGGACTTAATTCTCATGATCATCATAGGGCTGCTCCTCATCCACCGAGGTGGATAGATTCCATCTTGGTGCAATCCAATTCCTACAATGAACATGCTATAGCCAACATACACCTCAGGATTCCAAATGGCTAGAAGATTGTGTCATGGCATAGTCAAACTATAACACCCTCAAGGTGAACTACCGATGCACCTCAGGTCAAAGAACCAGATACACCACTGTAGCTTTGAGTTAGTCATTGACGAGAAGGTAGATTTCCTTATGATTACTCGAGGTGGTCATGCTCAGTGCCCACGTTCTCTAATGAGTACCTGTACTCTCGCTCTGGTATCTCTACACCGTAGACTCAAGAGTCATCTGCTATAAAGAAGCGATTGTACACTAACCTTCCGGATCAATCACCATCCTCATGATGATCCTACGATCAAAAGCATTTTATGAGTTAATAATGAAAATTCTTGTCTTAAATTTTCAACTCTTGAAAATAAGAATTATCATTACCATTAACTCAAGGGATGTATCACAGACACTAAATATACATATGTGATAGAAAATAACCCATTTTATTATTTATAGTCAAAATTATAATTTTGCCTCTAGAAGTGTATTACAAGTGTCAGCCAATTCTGCCTTCTAGGGCACACATATCTAACAAATCTTACAGCAGGACAACCTACACTCCATGCGATCATTATTTTTATTTTTAAGGTCAGATTATTAGTTAGAATCAATCTAAAAATAATCTATATCATGCATATATAATACATCAAAGAACCTGCCGCTTTGATACCAATTGAAGGGGAGCACGCAAGATTTCTAGCTCTACTCTCAAAATTTTTTTTCAAAAAACATACGCAGCAAAGAAATTATTAATCATATTAATAATGAGAGCTATAGATCTAATCTAAAAATCTTACGTGCTACAGGATCTAATGTATCATATATGCATGCATATCTGAAAATAAAAACAGCAACTATAGTAAAACTATTTTTACTGCTCTATGTATTCAAAACAAGTTACCTTTTCGTGGATAGATGAACTCCACAATCTGATCTCCTTGGTGTAGATCTGATTGCTGCGATGCAACCACACATGCATCTGGCCTCCATGGGTAATCCACACGAGGTCCTGATCTCGATCAACTCCTTTCGAGTGCTAGCTCGTATAGAAGTCTTTGTAGGCTGATGTAGATCAAACTCTTTTGATCTTCTTCATCGGATCTTCGGATGCTCCGGATCCTAATGAACATGAAAGAGATTTAGCAGAGGTTTTCACCAAGATCTGTGTACTCATGACCCTCATTCCTCACAAATCTAAATCCCAAATCCTAGACTGATTCTAGGGTATGCACTCACCCAAATACCCTTGCACCTAGAACTCTTTCTTTTTGAGTTTTTCTCACGCACGTAGAGAAGAGACTTTCTCCTCTCCATTGCTCTCTTCTCTCTTCATTAGGTTCTCTATATTCTGCACACCCATAAAATCAAATATTTTATAGATCGCATAAACAAAGAGAGGCATGAGGGAATGGTTTGGATCAAGTGATTATCCATTCAAATTCAAATCCTATTTGAATTGAACTTGTAATCAGATTAAACCTATCCATAAGGTGTGTGAGAAGAGAGAATGCATGCCCTCCCTTACATGGAAAAGCTTTAAGAGAAACCTCTTTCTCGTGGAGATATATTGGCGCAAGTTTAGGTGATGTGGTGCATGGGAAGACTAGTCAAACTAGTCTATTGTTTAACATCCAATTGAACCAATCCAATTAAAATTAGTTAGGATCAATTAGATCAGATTAAATCCAACTTATTTAGGCTTAATTAGGCTCAGTTAAATCCTAATCAAATCAGAAATTAATCAAGCCAAATCTCTGATCAAATCAGATATTAAACCTCCTTGACGACTAGATCATCTTATAACCTAATCTAATCAAATCCAAATGAATCCAATTCAATTGATCTTGATCCAAAAATAATCATTCAATCAAATTAAGTTAATTAGTGATCAAATTTACTAATTAAGCTTCTCTAGATCAGCCATTAGATCGAGTAGGAACCTCTAGTATGGTAACCCCATAGGTTTGAACCTAAGCTGGTAGCACAGGAATTAATTTCCTATACTAATCGAAGTGATCATCTAGTAATGGTACCCGACATCTAGATAGGCTGAATAGTACAATCACAACATTCAGAACCTACGTGAATATGGTTATCGCATAATTCATCCCTTTGACCTCTATGCATAGGAAGACTCAGGGTTTAACTATCAACCCTGGAAGATACATCTAAATTATGTTCCAAAGCAATTAGTCCTATGACCCTTCACTAGGACTACCCTGGCCAAGGCTTTGCTAAATTGAAATACTATTGAACACAGCTCCTAAGTTCAAGAGTGGTCAATCCCATCTTGATTAACGCTCCGACTACTCAAGTACTTGATTGTACCCAAAAATCTTTCATCACTGAATTAGAAATTTAGGTAGTCCGATACCAAAGCACAGTGAGTTACTTGGAAGTCACTGTAGTGATCTCAGGTTGCATGGATATTTATGCCCATATTCCATCAAAGCAATTCTTGATAGTAGAAAAGTTTTGAAGTTGGTCACGTTCAATGTAGATGTACCCCTACATCTTATCTGCATGTCATACCAGTGTCTCCACACTCTTTGGTTAAGAGGTTAACCAACTTATATAGAACACACTGATCTATACTCAATAAGCATTGTCATCCTTGATAATAATGTATCATTTGATCGTGAACACATTTAAAGACTAAACGATAAATCCTCCTTTGTCGATTCTAAATAGTCCTATAGGGGATAAACCCACTCCTATCGAAGTCAGGCTAGGAATTTGATCTTTGTGTAATCTCAATCGGTAGCGGCGATGATGCATGCAAATCTATCGCTATGATAAGTGCACCAGTCGATCAAGTAATAAAGTAAGTGAGTAGAGTATCATCCCTAGAGAATTGAAAAATAAGTATTGAAAATCTCTTTCCTAAACTTTATTTAGAAGATCGATTTATGAGAATTAAGATAAATAAAAAAAATAAAGAAATAATTAAGAAAATTGTAAGAAAATAGAGAGTATATAATTATTAGGGTTTAGACTCAAGAGCAAATGAATACTAAGGCAATCGGTTCACCAAATCAATCAATATAATATTCAAGTTATTAGGTTAATTTTGTTTCATGTGATGGTAAAGTCTCCTAATTTATTCACTACCCTTTGATCCAGGCGTAGCAAAACTATCAATATTTATTAACTACCCTTTGATCTAGGTGTAATTTAAATAAATATTGATGCATTAAGTTTTGTGAAATCCTCTAATTAAAATACGCTGCATTCAAAGTGCACTAAAATTTCTGCATGCTTAGGAATTCTAATTCGATTCATAATACAAGATATATAAATCAAAAAGCAATAATATAGACGTACTTGGTTCGTATCATCTATGTTCATCAGATCAATTAGAAGATGGCCAGTAATCTAAAAGTATTAAGATCAGATCTATATACTCCTCATGAACAAAATTTAAAATTAAAAATAAATCATACTAAATATTGTATCAAAAGAGTGGCTACATCTTAGCCTTAGTAAAAAAAAATTTAGTTCATAATAATAAGATCAAAAATAGTAAATAAAATAAAAGACATGAGAAAATAGACTGCTTGTTCACTGAAATTGATCGTTCGTTGCTCTTAGTGTGGAGAACTTGATGAAGAGGATCCACTAGTAGGTGCTCTGATCATTGGAAGAAGAAAGGAAGAAAAAGAAATTAAAAATAAAATCTTTCCCTAAAACCCCTCTTTTCTCTTTTTCCCTTACAAATTCTCTATAAAAACCATTTTTTTCTCTCTGTTCCCAACTCTCCTCTCTCTAAACACTCTCTAAAGCTCTCTATCTCAAAATCATAGCTAACTCCCTCCTCCCTCCCAGGTTCCTTCTCTCTAAAACTCCCTAGCTAAAATCTCTCTCTAAAGCTCTCTCTATTTCTCTCTATTACTCTCTGTTACTGTTCTAAAACTCTATGTCTCGGTAGTGACAGCAACAGGGTCTTTAAATAGGCTAAGGAGAAGAGTTTCGATCGAAATCCATAAGAAATGAAGAATTGGGTTTAAAACTCTTAACACAACTCAGAAACCTGAATCATTCTGGCCATTGGATGATGATCAAACGGCCAAAAATCATTCAAAATTTACTTTTAATCTTCTGGATCCACTCAGATTAAACAACAGCCATTGGATCAACTCCTAGATGAATTATGAGCCATCCGATCATGTACAGGAGAGCTTCAGACATTAGTTAAAAATTGGGGACTTGTACTAACCGTTGGATCCCGACCGGCAGCCATCTGGACCATCCATCAGCTCATAAATTCCAACCATCGGATGAAAATCGGAGTGCTAGTAGCCATTGGATCAAGTCCTAGGACTGGTAGATCGGTCGCAAGCCTGGTTCTTATGGACTGCCGCATTTGCCAGCGAATCAACGCTCGTTGTGCCATGTGAAATATCGAAAATGCCCCCGCCCAGGTTACTGTAGCGGCTCACCATGAGCCGCATGGGTTTCTGGCGTCATGTTGGTGTCAGCAGTCGGTCGGTCTAGCGGGCGGTTTGCACTGAGCCATTTATGGTCGAGCCGGGCGGTCTGCGCTGAGCCAATTTAAACCAGACTAGCTAGCTTTTTATTACTTTTTTTATTTTTTTGCATTTCTTTTGAAATTCAATTTTGGGCTTGTTTGGACTCCATTTTGCTTGAAATTTATTTCATTTGATCTAGAAAAATAAGATCTTTACGTTGGTGATCTTCTTTCCTACATAAGATCAATAAAAGTATCAATTTCTTAAAAATAAGTTAAATTATTTTATAATTTAATATTTTTATTATTATATTTATACCACTTATCACACCTCCCAACTTAGTCATTGCTAGTCCCTTAGCAATGCTTTATTTAATACCATATTTCTATAAGATTATCTATCATAAAGATAGAGTTAGGATTAAAGATCAAAAAATTTAAAAAATATCACTAACTTAGTATTAAGTTTCAGAAGCAAATTTGTAATCAGTACAATCAGAAACTTTCTTAGAGTACATCAAAAATTTACAGCACTTGTGTTCGTGATGACTAACTTAGCATTTCAATGTCAATTTAAAGGATAAAAGTATTTTCTTTTATCACCTATTTTGTTTAATTTTCTAAACATTCCAAATTTTAAGCTCATGAATTAAGGTAGTTTTCACACTGCTTCTTTTTTTTTTTTTACTCTGTGCTGAGCATCCCGTATCTAGTTACTAAGCTTTGGGCAATCTACATATACTCTATCTTTTACACTTTATTTTTAGACAGGTAGCTCTTTCCTTAAATTCAAGTTTCTTTGATTAAAATGTATATTAATTATCAATTTTCAGTGATAATTGAATCCTCAGTTGGCCTTATAATCAATACCTACTTTGCCTTCTTGGTGTGCATGTGCAATTGGAAGTGCTAATAGTTTTTAGGTGACCTAAATAGGCTTCTAAAAGTCAGACCAACTAGTCTACTTCTTTAACTCGCTATATTCATTAGCAAATATTTTTAACTTTTTATCACTTTTTCAATATATCTTGCTCAAGATTTTCTTTATTGACCCATGGTTTAAAAAAATCTCTTTTTTTTAAATTTTTTTAAAATTTTTTCTACCTCCAACTTATTCTACATTATCTCAATGGAGAAAGAAAAAGTAAAGGATATAATAAGAGATGGGAAAGAATACACTTGTATTATTGATCTAGACTGGTTCTTTGAAGTTTTAAAATTTGGCTTGAGCTCTCATTGATTTTTCTCTATAAAATTGAAAATACACACCAAAGTAGTAAAAGAGTAACAAAAAATTACTAAAAAATAAAAGAAAAGGATCAAAATTAAAAAAAAAGAAAACAACCTATCTAGTAGTTCTGATTTATAGTCTTCAGCTTGACTTTCTTTTGGGATCTTATCCAAATTAATCTGGTGCTACTTCAGTCAGAATGCTTTCATATTTGGTTGAATCTTCTTTCAATTGGGCAATGCTGACTTTATTAGGGTTCTCAAATATGTTTTCTAAGAAATACTCATGAACTAAATTATCAATAACATCAATTCGAAAACAAGTTTGATCATCGTTGGAATATTTAGTGTCTTTAAAAACATTAAAAGTAACTTGTTCATCTTGGACTCTAAGAATTAATTTTTCTTATTAAACATCTATTAAAGCTCCTCCAGTAGCTAAAAAGGATCTTCCTAAGATAAGGGGTATATTAATATCTTCTTCCATATCAAGCACAATAAAATCAATAGAAAAAATAAACTTATTTATCTTTACCAGAACATCCTCCACTATACCTCTTGGATATTTGATGGATCTATCAGCTAGCTAAAGAGTGATAGTGGTAGGTTTCGGTTCTCCTAGACCCAATTTTCTAAAAATAGAGAAATGCATGAGATTAATACTTGCTCCTAAATCATATAAAACTTTGTCAAAACTACAATCACCAATAATTCAAGGGATAGTAAAACTCCCTAGATTCTTTAGCTTCTATGGTAACTTGTTTTGAAGTATTGCTGAACACTCTTCATTTAAGTTTATTCTCTCATTCTCCTTTAGCTTCTTATTGGTAAGAATTTCTTTAAGAAACTTGGCATACCTAGGCATCTAAGTAATAGCATCTACAAAAGGAATATTAATATATAAATTCTTTAAAATAATAAAAAAGTTAGAAAATTCATTATCTTGATGCTGAATTTGTCTCTCTGGGAATGGTAGTGGTGGCACGTAGGGCTTCACATTTGGATCGGCAAACTTTATACCTAGAGATCATCCATCTATTGATTATTTTGGTGACTGACAAATTTTAGTTGATGGTTCTTTATTTATAGTAAGCTCTTCAGTCTCTTTCTTCAATTGTGGCTCCTCTAGCTCTTCACTGCTTCTTATGGTAATAGCATTGACTTACTCCCTTGGACTGGTCTCCATGTTGCTAGGCAAGGATCCATGTGGTCTCTTGGAGATTATCGTGGCCATTTGACCTACTTGTGTCTCCAAGTTTCGAATAGCTACATCTTGGCCTTGCCTAAGCTTGGCTTCCAGATTTCTTATGGCCGCTTCTTGACTTTGCACGAATTTTGTCTCAATATTCTTCATAGCTGCTTCCTGATTCTGCATAAATTTAACCAGCATCTCCTCCATGTTGGACTTCTTTTCAGGTACTTGCAATCCTGGGGGTGGCTGTTGTGCTGCATTTTGATTGCTCCATGAGAAATTTGGATGCTGCCTCCACCCTTGATTATATGTGTTGGAATAGGGATTGTTTTGCTACAGCCTGAAAAAATTACCAACAGAATTAGCTATATTAGTAGCTTTAGCAAAAGGATTACCTATCTGGTAGTTGCTTGTATCGTGTCCTCCTCCATACAGGTCATAAGTGATGCTCTGAACATGCATAGCTGTTCCCTTCATATTGTTGACTTCGGCTCTAAGGATTGCTATTTCAGCTAGCAAGGTTCGAACGCAATCTACTCCTTACACAGCTGTTGATCTTCTCGACATCATGCATTCTGTTTACCACTGATAGCTATTTGATGCCATCTCATCGATCAGATCAAAGGCTTCTTCCTCCATTTTGCGATTAATGGTACCTCCTGCTGCTGCATCAATCATAAAATGATTAGTTGGAGATAAACTATTATAAAAAGTTTGTATATGAACCCAAATGGGTAATTGATGGTGTGGACATCTCCTCAGCAATTCCTTGAAATGGGTAACCATGAGCCGCGTGGTTTTCTGGCATCATGGTGACGTCAACGATCGACCGATCTGGCGGGCGATTTGCACTGAGCCATTTGCAGTGGAGCCGGGCGATCTGCTGAGCCAGTTTGAACTAGACCAATCGACTTTTTATTACTTTTTTATTTATTTTTTGCATTTTCTTTGAAATTTAATTCTAGACTCGTTTGGACTCCATTTTGCTTGAAATTTGTTTCATTTGAATCAGAAAAATAAGATCTTCACATTGGTGGCCTTCTTTCCTACTTAAAATCAATAAAAATATTAATTTCTTAAAATAAGTTAATTTATTTTATAATTTAATATTTTATTATTATATTTATACCACTTATCAGGCGATTGTGACTGAACTTTAACCTATAAAAGCCCTCAAGCTCTAGTTCATCCTAAGATGGCCGATCTTCAATTTATGACTGTTAGATGATCCACTCAACCCTATGGATTAATTCCAAAATCCATAGGACATTGTGGACCTTCCCTTCAAACGAGCTTGAACAGTGAGGGCAAGGACTTGGGCAGTTGAAGCGCTAATAATATCATAAATTTATTAATAAAAATATTAATTTATTAATTAATTTATACATATTTTTAAGAATTAATATTTTTATTAATCTAATAAAGAAAATAAATTACCAATAAAAGGATCTTATTTTTTTGGTCATAATAAAATAAATTTGAAGTCAATCCAATCTAAAATAAATTTAATATGAATTTTTAAAGAAAAAAATAAAAAGAAAAAAAATAAGAAAAAGAAAAAAAAATGGCTTAGCTGGCTCAAGCCGTCGTGCCATATCAGTCGGTGCGTCCAAACGTACCTAGCCTGCCAAACAAGCCGGCACACTAATGCAAGGCCCCCAGCAAAGCAAGCCAGTGCGCCCAGCTAGTCGACCCAGCAGCAAAGCCGGCCCACCAGCCCACAAGCCCACATGAAGCAAGCCCAGCACGACCCACTCTCCCTTAGCAGAAGATGTCAGGCTCACATCAACAGACCATGCGGTCTATAGCAGACCAGAGCCAGCTCAGAATAATCAGCGAATCAGAGCTTGCCACGTGGTAGACCAAGACCTCTAAGAGGTTTACAATATTTTTACCACAATTGATAAGTACCATTAATTCATCGATAAAAGCAGTAATTTAATGATTAATTCATATTTACTTTTAAGAATTAATAATTAATTTATATATATTTAAGAAATTAAAATTTTTATTAGTTTAAAAATTAATTAAAAAATAATAAAAAAATAAAATATTATTATTAGTGAAAAGAGCTTAATTTTTTTATCACAACGAAATAAGTTTGAAGCAAAATGAAGCTAAAATGTATAAAATATAATTTTTTAAAGAAAAAATAAAATAAAAAAAGAGAAAATGGCTCAGCCGGCTCTGCTATCCAAGCCAAGCCGACATGCCATCCAAGCCGGCTCAGCCACAGAAGCCACCCACTGGTCTATGCCTGGTTGCATGGACTGCTAGCTCAGTAGAAATGGGCAAATCAGAAGATGACACATGGTGAACCTAGACCCTTGAAGGGTTTATAAAAGATCACTCATGGCTTATAAGATATTTTCATCATTTCAAGTTGCAAAATCGGACGCTGATTGATCATAGCTTGCGGCACACCCACTCCATGTGGTCTACAAGCACAGTAACTGCATCATCGTGCGGTCCAGGTTGATTCCCATCCAGATCTGACGGCCACAGAGATTTCCTTCTTCAATTTGGTTTCAAGCAGCTACCAGATCGTGATCCAACAGCAGCACTCGACCTAGAGTTTGATCCCATGGGCCAGGAAGCTCTCGACGGCAATTAAACAATCCAGGCGGTGATCAACAGCCAAAATTCGCTCCATCAAAGCTCCATCAGATGGTCCACATTGATTCCGACTGATACTGGGTTTTTAAACAGGGTTTTGAGCTATTTTTGAGACCATTTGATGTAGATCTAATGGCCAGACTTTATCCAGAAGAGCAAAACTAGACCAAGACTCCTTTAATCCAATTTTCATCAGGATTTTATCATATTTGATAATTAAAACTCCTTCTTAGTCCCACATTGCCAAGAAGCAAAGGTTCCAAGCTCTCCTAACTCTATAAATAGGACCCCAGGCTATCAAATCAAAGCATCTTCGATCGAGGTGAAGCCTTGGTCCAGGGTGGGAGCAATACTCGGGTTAGAGGCTGCTTCAAAGCAATGGATGCTGTGAAGAAAAGCTGTCTCCTACGCCATCTTTATGCCAACTCTAATCTAAGATTGAGATCATATCCAAAGAGGAAGAAGAAGGAGATGCGAGCATGCTTTGAAGAGCACAAAGGAAGAGAAGTTCACCAACCATCTTCCCGACGAGGCTATGCAGATCCACTTCAGCCCTTTATTATAGCTTTCTTCATTTTTTTTCTTATCTTTTTAATTTTATGTATTTAAATTCTAAATTTTAAATTAATGCAAATTTTATTTCTTATTCTTTAAATTTTAGCTTTTTATTTTTAATTGCTCTTTACTTTTATTGTAAGTAGATGCTAAGATCTAACTAGTAGATCTTAGCACCAAGTTTATTTTTCTATATGATTTAAATTCTGCTTTTATTTTTCAACTTTAATTTCTTTTCCAAAAATCTTTTCTTTTCTTTTTCAAAAATTAAAGATTTCAAAATCAAAGCACTGTCCTCCCTATGGATTCGACCTGACTCACTACTTTTTACCTATTTTTAATTATTCAAGAAATCAAAATTAAACTGATAAACAGAATATCTTAACGACAACATCATGCTCTTATCAGCAGCTCACGGGGCAAATTCATCATTTCACTTGGTGAAAGAGGATGTTGATTGGTTGCGGTGTGTGGTGCGACTGATTCAGCAGTCTATAGGAACAGTAAAGGTGTGATCAGACGATTATGCTCGCTGTCAGTGAAGATCGAACGATTGCTACTCTTTCCTATTTTGATTTAGTTTCCAGCTCATGCCAGGCGATGATCCAATGGCAGCGCGCGCTCCTGACGTGATCCAACAGCCCAGGAAGCTCCTGACGGTGATCAAGGCACCCAAGCACGCGATCAATGGCCTAATTTCCTCCATCAACATGTGATCAATGGCTAGAATGTTTTCTAACTTGATCTGAGCCATTATATGTCCATTTTGGGTATTTTTTGAAGCTTTGGATCACCATCTGATGGCAAGAATGCATGGAATTTCATAGGCGACATGATCCAACGATTTTATGCTATTTTCTTCAACAAACATAGATCTATACTAAATGTTTAGTCCCATATTGTCTGATAACAAAGTCTCCAGTCTTCCAACACCTATTTAAAAGACCCCAGGCCTCCAAAGTTCAGTGTTTTCGATTAAGGTGAAGCTTTGGTACAGGATAGAGCCAGGCTTTGGGTTAACGACTGCTTCGAGGCAACTGGTGCCAAGAGGAAAAGCTGGGCTTCTACACCATCTTTTCGCCAATGCTGATCCAAGATCAAGATTAGCTTGCTTCTATTTTATTTTTCTATCTTTTTAATTTATGTAATTAAATTTTAAATTTTAATACAAAATTTTATTTTATGTAATTTAAATTCATGCTCTTTATTTTTATTGTAAATTTACTTTTATTACAAGTAGATGCTAAGATTTAAATAGTAGATCCTAGTACCAAATTTATTTTTCTATACTGTTTAAATTTTGCTTTTAATTTTTGAGTTTAATTTTATTTTCAAAATCTCCCTTTTTTTATAAAATCAAAGATTTTAAATCAAAGCATTACCTTTCCTATGGATTCGACTCGACTCACTGCTATCTACATACTTTTAATTATTTTAAGAAGTCAGATTAAATTAATAATTATGAGATTTTAATGACGGTATCATGATCTATCAAGTTTTTGGTGCCGCTATCGAAAAAGGTTTGAAAATTAAATTTTTAATTTCTTTGATTTTTCTTATAAATAAATTATAAATAATTTTTTATTTTTTATTTTATTTTTGTAAATATTGCTTACTAACTTTTCTTATTTATTTTGTTGGAAAAGAGATAAAAAAATAAAAAAATTAAGAAAAAAAAGCTTTCAATCCTGTTTGGTGAGATCAATCCTAACCCTAGTCCTTTTATTTAGTTATTTATTTATTTATTTTAAATTAATTTTTAAAAAATATCCACTTAAGTCTAATTAAAAGCTTCATGATAAGATTAGAAATTCTAACTGCTTAGAGCATCCATCATATTAGTTTTTAATTTTATTTCTGGTGATTGCTAGAGGCAAGGTGAGTTTTTCAAAATTCAAGTAATTGCATGCATCTAGTTTAATTACATAAAATCCCTTGCTTCAAAATTTGAATATGCATATCATATTGAATCAATTTAAGGGTCTAACCCATTAAACAAGATAAGATGGAGATTTGATCATTCTTCCTTGGTCCACAAACAACCAACCCTCATATTGCATTAACCCAAATCTTAACTCTTAAAATCAATTAGACGTCGACCCTTAAGGATATTTTAGCTCAATAGGATAAGAAAATCTTAGAGTTGGATCAGGTTCAGATTGGTTAATTACTTTGTATCTAAGGCAAGTGGTTCAAAGAAGGTGGTTTTTAATTGGTTCCATTATCTGACCTGGCCAATTCTGTTGGTGTCTAAAAAAAGCAACAAGCAAAAAACCTTCCATATCTTACACTTACTTGACCGAGTCAATTAATTAGTCTTGAACTTAGAGGGCTCGAAAGTAATTTTGGCAGTTAGGAGCTGTCTAGATCTAGAATAACTCTTAGTCAGAATTGATTGCTAGACTTGATTGCTAACCAACATCAAACTTAAACTTAACTAATTCTTCTCTCTCTTCCTAGCTTTAGGACTCCTTAGAATCTTTTCTTTAGAACTCTTCTATCTTTTATCTCCTTTTCTCCTCCTCTCTTAAAAAATAATAAAATTTAAAATCAAATTAAAATTAAACCAATAAATTTAAAAATAATAATAAATAATTTAAAAAATAAAATAAAATAAAATCATAAAATCATAAAAAATCATTAAAATTTTTTTAAAATAATTAATAAAAAACTAATTTTTTTTAAAAAAAATTTGGACCACATAGTAGGGTTGCACCAGGACATACACGATAGGAAATCACTTTTTCTGATCTAGTTGAACTTAATTGAATGGCTGATTCATATTAAATCTGATAATCAAATGGTTGACATGAATCTAATAAATAAAGTTGACCTTCTTGTCTAAAAATTATATCAATTTCTAATCCTAGATCAATAATCTTCTACATAATTTACATCATCATCTAATTATCAGAAGTTTTGTTCTATTTGTGCTAGCCCAACCCATCATGTGAGTGAATATCCTATGACTACACAATTTTCACCTTTGATCCAAGAACAAGTCAAAGCTGCTCAAGGTTACTCCAAATTAATTAATGACCCATTTTCAAATTCATATAACTATGGTTGGAGCAACCATCATAATTTTTCTTGGATACCTCAACAGACTCAAGCTTAGACCCAAATTTCACCTATCCAAAACTATCAAAATAGGCCTCAATACTAAAACTATGTCTATAATAATGGTCAGCCTAATCAGTTTACCCAGCAATCATATAACAATCAGCCATCATACCCACCTTCTCAATAGACCAATCTAGCCGATAATAGATTTAACCAACTTCAATAATTGATTCTGACTCAATAACAATCTATCGCCAAGCTAAAAGCTCAAATTAGACAACTAGTTGAGTCTAACATGAGGAGAAAACTAGGTCAATTGCTGAGCCTACCAATTGCAAATCCTATAAATAATCCATCTAATGTCCACCAACCATCTGGACCAAGTTATCAATTCAATGTCTCACCTAAGAATCCCTAATTTGAGAATGCCAAAGTAATTCTTGAACTTAAAAGCTATAGAATTTTTATGGACCTAAATCAAGACCAGGTGAGAAAGGCTAGTACTAATGCTAGCCAAGATAAAAATATAGATAAAAAGGTTAGTATTGAAACTAACCACATAGAAGAACCTAAGTTCAGAACTAGTACTGATGCTTGTTCCTATCTGAATGAGACTGAGAAAGAAAAGAAGAGAACTGATGATTTACCCGAGACCTATAAAGCAATACTCCCATTCCCTTCAACCCTAGAAGTTGATTCTTCTCATATAGAGCAAGTGACACATAATGAAGAACTAATAGAGTTGTTAAAACAAGATCATATTAATTTATGTCTAGAACTAAAGCCATTTTTAGTCACCCTTCCAGTATCCATTACATCAAACTTAACTTCTAATTTAAAAACTTAATACATGAGTATTTTAGAAGAACAAATAGGAGAAATTCAGGATAAATAAGGGTCTGAAAATAGGGTCGCATCCTATCTTCTCATAATTAATAATGAATTTATCAATAATGGGATAACAAACTGTCTTCCTAAGATTGGCAATCCAAAATCATTGGAATTTGTCAATTCAATATTTGATACAGGATAGGTAAGTTGCATGTGTCTGACTGAAGACGGTAAACTTAGTACTTATTGGGAGGTAATTCAATATTTAGTTTTCTTACGTCTAATTTTTTTTAGTTTATTTTCTTTTTAGATCATCTTAAATAAAGTTAGAGGGAGAGCTTAAATTTTTCAAGGCACGTGCTAGACAAATAATTTTTTTCACACCCTTCTATTTTTCCTTCTCCATTGAGAATAATATCGATTAAGTTAGGAGATAGAAAAAAGATATAAAATAAATAAATAAATAAATATTAAAAAATTAAAAAAATTAAAAAATTAAAATAATAATAATAAATCTTTTTTAAAAAAATTTAAAAAAACTTTAAAAAAAAAGAGGTAGTGTGAAAGCTATCTTAATTCATGTACTTATCTTAGGGGTACATAGAAAATTAACCAAAATAAGTGATAATAGAAGAAACATTTATCCTTTAAATTAACACCCAAATACTAAGTTAAACTTCATAAATATAAGTGCTGGAGATCTTTGGATGAATTCTAAAAGAAGTTTCTGGTTAATCTGATCATGAAATTTACTACAGAAATTTAATACTTAGTTAGTGATACTGTCTAAACTTTTGAACTTTAATCCTAAAGCTATTTTTGTGAAAGAGGATCTCAATGAAACGTGGTAATTAACCAAGATTAGTATTGCATTGCTAAGGAACTAGTAATGAGTAAGTTGGGGGGTGTGATAATATCACAAATTTATTAATAAAAATATTAATTTATTAATTAATTTATATTTATTTTTAAGAATTAATATTTTTATTAATCTAATAAAAAAAATAAATTCATCAATAAAAGGATCACATTTTTCTAGTCATAATGAAATAAATTTGAAGTCAATCCAATTTAAAATAAATTTAATATAAATTTTTAAAAAAATAAAAATTAAAAAATTAAAAAAAAAAGAATAAGAAAAATAAAAATAAAAATGGCTCAGCCAGCTCAAGCCGCCATGCCATATCAGTCGGCACACCCAAACGCGCCTAGCCAGCCAAACAAGCTGGTGCGCCAGTGCAAGCCATCCAGCCAAGCAAGCCGGCGTGCCCAGCTAATCGGCCCAGCAGCAAAGCCGACCCACCAGCCCACACGAAGCAAGCCCGATGCAGCCCACTCTCCCTTAGCAGAAGACGTCAGGCTCACATAAGCAGACCATATGGTCTACAACAAATTGGAGTTAGCTCAGCAACAATCAGCGAATCAGAGCTTGCCACATGGTAGACCAAGACCTCTAAGAGGTTTACAACATTTTTACCACGGCTCATGGGGCAAACTCATCATTTCACTTGGCAAAAGAGGACATTGATTGGTTGCAGTGTGCGGTGCATCCGATTCAATAGTCTATGGGTATAGTAAAGGCATGATCGAATGGTTATGCTCACTACCGGTGAAGATCAGACGGTTGCTGCTCTTTCCTATTTTGATTCAGTTTCCAGCTCATGCCAGGCGATGATCTGACGGCAGCGCATGCTCCTGATGCGATCCAACAGCCCAGGAAGCTCTCGATGGTGATCAGGGCACCCAAGCATGCGATCAACAGCCTAATTTCCTCCATCAATGCATGATCAACGGCCAGAATATTTTCTGACTTGATTTGGGGCATTACATATCCATTTTTGGTATTTTTTTGAAGCCTTGGATCACCATCTAATGGCTAGAATGCATAGAATTTCATAGGGGACAAGATCCAATGGTTTTATACTATTTTCTTCAACAAACATGGATCTATACTAAGTGTTCAATCCCATATTATCTGATAACAAAGTCTTCAGCCCTCCAACACCTATTTAAAGGATCCCAGGCCTCCAGAGTTTAGTGTCTTCGGTTAAGGTGAAGCTTTGATACAGGGTAGAGCCAAGCTTTGGGTTAACGGCTGCTTCGAGGCAACTGGTGCCAAGAGAAAGAGCTAGGCTTCTATACCATCTTTCCACCAACACTAATCCAAGATCAAGATCAGTCTGCTTCTAATTTTTATTTTTATTTTTTTTCTATCTTTTTAATTTATGTAATTAAATTTTGAATTTTAATGCAAAATTTTTTTTTATGCAATTTAAATTCATGCTCCTTATTTTTATTGCAAATTTACTTTTATTGCAAGTAGATGCTAAGATCTAAATAGTAGATTCTAGTACCAAGTTTATTTTTCTGTACTGTTTAAATTTTATTTTTAATTTCTAACTTCAATTTTATTTTTAAAATCTCTTTTTTTCTTTTATAAAATTAAAGATTTCAAATCAAAGTACTGCCTTCCCTATGGATTCGATCCAACTCACTATTATCTACGTGCTTTTAATTATTTTAAGAAATTAGATTAAACTGATAATTATGATATTTTAATGATGGTATCACGATCCATCAAGCATCGAAGGTCTACTCCCAGGGTGGCCTAGCCTGGCCAAATGGGAAGCCAGTCGAACTCCTTTCTAGTCGGATCTCCTTCAAGTCGAGTGTTGCTATAATCATTGAGTCCCAAGCTGGTAGAGCTTCCCCCAAATGAACTTCTATATTTTAATGTGGGTGGCAGACTTTGGAATTCCCATATCAAGAACCTCAATTCTATAAGAGAAAGCCCTGATAGAAGGGCACTACCTTTAGATTATTCGCCTGCATGCAGCTCAAAGAGTGGCCGAACTCTAGAGGAATGGCAAAGACTCACTAAACATTTTGCGTACTGCTTGCCTACAGCAGCCACCAACCAATACTTGATCCAGCCGAATTCCTTTCGATAGTCAAATAGACCTTGCACGGATGAATTCCTCCAAACCTTCCAATCGCCAAGCGGATTCCTTACAGTCAAACTCCCTCCAATCATATGCCTTCCAATTCTCCCTGGGCCATTCTCTCAGTCGAACTCCTTTCGAACTTCTCCTGCAGATAGACTTCTCCGTCAGTCGAACTTCTCCTACAAATAGACTTTTTCGCCAGTCAAACTCCTCCTGAACTTCTCCTACGGATGGACTTCTCCACCAGTCAAACTCCTATCGGACTTCTCCTTCCAATCATCTAAAGGGCTCTACCCGACTCGGCTTCCTCTAGATTCTCTCAATCGAATTTCTTTTAGACTCCTTCCAACTGCCCAAAAGGACCTTAGCACTTGCCCCTAACACAGTCAACGATGGTTAGTACACAGTCAATCTTAAAAACACCCGAACCCCTCTTAAACAATAGTAACTAGAAGCTCTTCACTGTCTGCAACCAGTGCATCCAAACTTCAGCTGTTAGATCTCAACAAACTGGCACGTCACGACAACGGACATTATCCTTCATAATAAACTCTACGTAGCCCTGAACGGCCCACTATCAGGCGGTTACGGCTGTTACCATCAGTTTGTTATAGGCTCTGTCTATATAAGAGACCCTTTAGATATGCTTTCTTTCTTAAGCTCTTATTTTCTTCTCAAAACTCTACTAAAAACTTCTCTAAGCATTCCATTTCTATTGGTCGAAAGAGCTGACTTAATCGTCAGAGGGTCTTGCCGGAGCCACCACTCTCGACTTCGGATAGAACTTATTTTATAGGTCACCAGTGGCGACCTCATCTTTCCAAACTCCAGCCTTAAATCCAGCATCAACTAAATTTCACACCAATAGAATTAGCGCTAGAGGAAGGGCCCTCTCTATCTTGAGGTTTCCTTGTTCTTAAAGGAATGCTCAACAAAAGCATCTTCTTTTTCCTCTTCTCAAGGTTCTTCTTCTTCGACTAATCTCCTGAGGATGCCTCCCAGGAAGGCTTCAACCCAGCGGTCAACCACCTCCACGGTCAGATCTCATCCAGACTGCCCACCTCTATTTCATCTCCAGCATCTCAAGCTCCATCGGCTACAATGGTAGATGCAGAGCAGTTCAACCTATTGGTCCAATAGGTCAGAGGCCTCACTGAAATAGTATAGGCCATGCAGCAGCAGCAACCTCCGACGTCAGTCCAGCCAAAGCAAACCTCATCGAAACCCCAGGACCCAATCTGGGGTTGATCGACTAGGGCAAGTTGACCTGCAACTTCTGGTAAAAGGAAGCAGAGGGCGGAGAGCCCTTGCTTTGATCATGATTCAACTCCTTGGGGGACTCTACACCCATTTTGCCAGAAGACTTTGGAGATCTACAATCGTGAAGACTTCTTGGACCAAAAACTGTAAGAAATGAGTCGGCGGATCGAGGAACTCCATCACGCTCCCTCTTCTTAAGGCAATGATATCTACACCGACCCTCCTTTCTCCCAACAAATCACACAAGAGCCCATCCCATCAAACTTCAAACTCCCCCAGTTCGAAAGCTATGATGGAACTACTGATCTGATTGACCACTTAGAGACCTTTCAAACTATGATGCTGCTTCATGGCACATTGGATGCAATTCTATGTCGAGCTTTTTCATCCATCCTGAAGGAAGCATTAAGAAACTAGTACTCGACTCTCAAGTCGGGTCCTATCTTTTTATTTAATTAGATGAGCCATCAGTTTGTGGCTCATTTTGTCAATAGCCGACATCCCCGACGAGGCTCGGACTCCCTCATCAACATCAAATAGAAGGAGGGGGAATCCATCCAGACCTATGTCACCCATTTCAATGCTGCTAAAATGAAGGTCCGAAACTTGGACCAGTCTATTGCAATGGCCGCACTAAAGGATAGCCTTCAGAAGAATGATCTACTGTTCTCCCTAGAGAAGAAGTATCTCAGAGATTTTGCTAATATGCTGGCTTGGGCTGAAGGTTATGCCCAAGCAGAAGAGGCCTTCAAGGTCAAAGATAGTGAAGCTGCTAGAAAATGGCAAGTGGGCAAATCAAGTATGCCCATTATTGAAGAAAAGTCGAGTGAAGCTTGACCATCCTCCTGAACTCCTCCTGAGTGCAAATGAGCCCGAACTCCTCCCTAGGCTCAGAGGCAAAGAAGCCCTAATAGAAGGGCACGGTGGGGCTCTCCTCTCAGAAGGTTCCACAACTACGCTTCTCTTAATGCTCCAAAAACTCAGGTTCTAATGAAAATCAAGAAGTAGCTGTCGAGGTCGAAGAGGATGTGCATCCATCCTGGCAAGCACAATCCTAACAAATACGGCCTCTACCATCATGACCACGATCATGATATTGAAAAATACATCCAGCTCCGAGATGAGATCAAGGAGCTTATCAGGCAAGGTTGACTCGATTGATTTCTACGATGTCGGCTTGACAGAAGAGAGGATCGATCGAGGTTACCCCTACCATCAGAACCACCAAGGAGAGAGGAGTAGTAAGAAGACCGACCCCCACTCGGCATCATCAACACCATCTCAGGGGGTCTTCGATGGAGGGAGGCCAGCGGATCGATGGAGCCGATGAAGAAGCGGAGGACTGAGGAGCCCATAGCTTTCACTGAGGATGCTTAAGGGGTTTCAGCTCCTGTACAATGATGCAATTATAATTTCTTTGAATATTGCTGACTATGATGTACGTCATATTCTGGTAGATAATGGAAGCTCTGTTAGTATCTTATTTTATGATACTTTTTCCAAAATTTCCATACCTAATAACCATCTGGGATCCATGAACTCCCCATTGGTGGGCTTTACTGATGATGTTATGTCAATTGAAGGAATAATAACTCTGACTATTACTGCAGGACAATACCCAAAATGGGCTAAAGCATAGGTTGACATTTTCATAGTAAAGGCTGTTAGATATGTGTGCCCTAGAAGCAAGAATTGGCTAGCACTTGTAATACACTTCTAGGGGCAAAATTATAATTTTAACTATAAATAATAAAATAGATTATTTTTTATCATAAATGTGTATTCAGTGTCTGTGATACATCCCTTGAGTTAATGGTAATGATAATTTATATTTTCAAGAGTTGAAAATTTAAGACATGAATTTTCATTTATTAACTTACAAAATGCTCCTGACCGTAGGATCGTCATGAGGATGGTGATTGATCTAAAAGGTTAGTGTACAATCTCTTCTTTATAGTAGATAAGTCTTGAGTCTACGGTATAGAGACATCGGAGCGAGAGTACACGTATCCATTAGACAACGAGGGCACTGAGCGTGATCACCTCGAGTAGTCATAAGGAAGCCTACCTTCTCGTCGATGACTGACTCGAAGTTGCAATGGTGTGTCTAATTCTTTGACCTAAGGTGCATCGACAGTTCACCTTGAGGGTGTTATAGTTTGACTATACCATGACTCGATCTCCTAGCCATTTGGAATCCTGAGGTGTACGTTGGCTATAACATGTTCATTGTAGGAATTGGATTGCACCAAGAGAGAATCTATCTACCTCGGTAGACGAGGAGCAT
The DNA here is from genome assembly GCA_006176705.1 of Cocos nucifera. Lineage (NCBI taxonomy): Eukaryota > Viridiplantae > Streptophyta > Magnoliopsida > Arecales > Arecaceae > Cocos > Cocos nucifera. The sequence goes on from QRFJ01001198.1 coordinate 250,247, forward strand.
CCCTATGATGATCATGAGAATTAAGTCCATAAGCCCATGGCCATGGTAAAGAGTGAAATAATAGAAAGAGTTTCTATTAAGATTTTCACATCGAACTTGAATCAACTGATTAAATCATATGATAGAAATTAGGGTTTGACGAGTTCACCTTAACCCTAATCTAATCGGAGATCCAGATAGAAGAACTTAATCACATAAGTAACTACATCGAGAGGTTTGATTTCAGTTTTGATGGATTGCCACCATATACTGCTAGGTGTCACTTATGGATTTTGGGAGCAATTAGAATGATTTAGATGATCGATCATTCTAATTATCTAAAATAGAAGAGCTCTGATCTATCGAAAGGAGTTTTGATGATGTCGATGATGGAGATCATGACATATCCCATTACCATACAGAACTGAACCTAACTGGATCATACAAATAAGGGTTTGGATCTGGATATCATGAATTGGACTAACCCAGTTCAATTGATTTGAATTAGATTTAATTTGGTTCAAGGAAATTGTGCTAGCACATAATTGAACCTAACGTTCTTCTTTTATTATCATTAAAAGTTGTCTCGACTGAGCCAAATGTGTTTGTGCTCACTCAGGTATCATTACTTGGTCTGATAGGAGCTTGTCCAGATCAAAAAAGGGATGTCTTAATTTATGAGATAAATTTGAGACAAAACCTATCATTTTTCATCACCTGCTAATTCTTGTCCTTTCACTTTGGTCAAACGTTGATCTTTGACCCTTAAACATCTGCCCATGTGTCATGCACTTATTAGAGAGTAGATAGGGGCTAGTCTCCTTACTAGAATTTGAAAAAAAGAGGGTGCATGCCTAGAATGCCGTGCACCCATGGATATGGATGTCTGGAGTCCCATATGGATGGGACTCCAGGTTGCTTCTTGGATTCTACTTAGGTGACCCTTACCTATGGACTTTGACCAGTCTTAGGCACCATCTAAGGATGAATTTATGGGGCTCTCATCTGATTGGATCAGGTGATATCATCCCATCAATCAGATTTAGATCTTATTGCACGAAGCAACACGATTGACTGGGATGATGTGGCACTGCATGATGCAGCAGGGTCTATAAATAAACCCTATCCGCGCCCAACTTTGATAGAGTTTCTCCTAGCCCATGCCCCAAGGCTGCCCCTCTCCCTCCTCCATGTCATCTTCTAATCCTCTCTCTCCTCTCACACCCAAGGGAAGTTGGACTTCAGTTTGGTGCAATCCAGGCAAGAAAAGGCTGACGAGAAAGGAAAAAGGCAGCACTACTGCAGAGACGACTACTGATCTTCGGAAGAAGTTTTGAAGATCCTCTAAATTAGATCCAAATTTAATTTTTGGAGTGGTGAAAAAAAAGGAGAAGATCTCTAAATTCAGTCTGAGTGGATACTGATAAGTGGTAAAAATATACTAATAAAAGTATTAAATTATAAAATAAATTAATATATTTTGCTAGAAATTAATACTTTTATTAATCTTATATAGGAAAGAAGGCCACCAATGTGATGATCTTATTTTTCTGATTCAGATAAAACATATTTCAGGCAAAATGGACTTTAAACGAGCCCAAAATTGAATTTCAAAAAAAAAAAAAAAACCGTCGATGCAATGTTGACGTCAGGATGACGTCAGCATTTTTCGCGGCGCATGGTGGACCACCTGAAGGGTATTTCGAGAATTTCACAACAAAAGGCGCGCTCTGATTGGCTGAAGAACGTGGCGGTCCATGCAACACCGAGCTCGCGCATGGTCCATGAAGGGCAATTTGGGAATTCTGGCTGATCCAATGGGCGGTTTTCACTGAAGCTTGATCGGACGGCCGAAATGAAGGCACTGATGGATGGCATCCACAGCTCCCGATCGAGATCCAATGGCTGAGATTCATCCTGATGTTAAATAATAGATCAAAAGGCTTCTTTCAATGCGATCGGACGGCCCAGATTTGATCCAATGGTTGATCCAATGGCTGATATTAAATCCGACTTGATCTGGGTTATTTTAAGGGTTTTTGAGTAGTTTTTGGACTGTTTGATTAATATCTACCGGCCAGAATTATTCAAATCTTAATTTAAGTTGTTTTAGGAGTCTTAAACCTAGTTTTTGATGGATTTTGGGGGGAAATCAAACTCTTTATCTATAAAAAAAGAGTTTATTATCGTGAAAGAAGAGAAGAAATCAGAGAGAGATAGAGAGAGAGATGGGGAGAAAGAGAGAGAGGGAGAAAAAGAGAGGGAGAAAAAGAGAAGAGAGAGGTAGCAAGAGAAGAGTGATTTGTAAGAAAATCAAAAAGGGGTTTTGATTTCTTTCGATGATCAAGACATCGATTAAGGAGCCTCTTCATCTTCACCAAGTTCTCCACATCAAGAGCAGCAGACAATCAATTTCAGCAATCAAACAGTCTAATTTTTCTATGCTTTTTATTTTATTTGCTATTTTTGAATTTATTATCATGAACTAAATTTTATTTTACTAAGGCTAAGGTGTAGCCACTCTTTTGATGCAATATTCAGTATGATTATTTTTAAATTTTATTCATGAGGAGTATATAAATCTGATCTTAATGCTTTTAGATTACTGGCCATCTTCTAATTGATCTGATGAACATAGATGTTACGGACCAAGTACATCTATGTTAATGCTTCTTGATTATATACCTTGTATTATGAATCAAATTAGAATTCATATGCATGCGGAAATTTTAGTGCGCTTTGGACGCAGCGTATTTTAATTAGAGGGTTTCACAAAACCTTAATGCATTAATATTTATTTAAATTACACCTGGACCAAAGGATAATTAATAAATATTAATAGTTTTGCTATGCCTGGACCAAAGGATAGTGAATAAATTAGGAGACTCCACCGTCACATGAAATAAAATTAATCTAAAAATCTGAATATTGTATTGACTGAGTTGGTGAACCGATTGCCTTAGTAATCCATTGCTCTTGAGTTTAAAATCCCTAATAATTTACACTCTCTCTATTTAATTAAAAACTTTTAATTATTTTTTTTATTTTCTTTAATTTCTTATTCTCATAAATCGATCTTCTAAATAAAGCATAGGAAAGAGCTTTTCAGTACTTATTTTTCCAATCCTCTAGGGATGATACTCTACTCATTCACTTTATTACTTGATCGACTGGTGCACTTGCCATAGCTATAAATTAGCACGCATCAAGTTTTTGGCACCGTTGTCGGGGATTGTGTCTAAAACAATATTAAAATTTTGATCCTAGCTTTACTTTAGAAATTTATTTTTAATTTTTATTATTTAAAAAAAAAAATTTAGTGCATGACACGTACTGGACATAGTAACTTACTACCTCTTAGATCCAGAAATTGAAAGGAACTATTAGAAGACTACAACAAGAGAGAAACATGGCAGCTGAAGATCCTAACGACATCAATCTAGGATTGGATATGGCGACTGAAGGACAGCATGAAGCTATTCGACCAGTACATCATCCATTAAATGATTATATCACACCATCTATAGCCGATGCAGCTTCGAGCATCAGGAGACCGCCTGTACGAGCAAACAACTTCGAAATAAAATCGACGATGATCCAGATGATTCAATCAACTATCCAATTCAGTGGACACGTGCATGATGATCCGAATGCCCATATTTCTAATTTTCTTGAACTTTGTGATACTTTTAAAATTAATGGGGTGTCGGATGATGCTATTAGATTAAGGTTATTTCCTTTCTCTTTATGGGATAAAGCTAAAAATTGGCTTCATTCTCTTCCTGCAGGTTCTATCACAACTTGGGATGTCCTAGCCCAAAAATTCTTAGCCAAGTACTTTCCACCTTCCAAGACTGCTAAGATGCGCAACGATATCACTTCTTTTATGCAGATGGACATGGAGACACTATATGAGGCTTGGGAGCATTTCAAGGAAACTGCTGAGGAGATGTCCACATCATCAACTACCCGTATGGCTTCAGGTACAAACTTTCTATAATGGTTTATCTCCTACTAATCGATTCTATGATTGATGCAGCAGCAGGAGGAACCATTAATCAAAAAATGGAGGAAGAAGCTTTCGATCTGATCGATGAGATGGCATCAAATAGCTATCAATGGCAGACAGAGCGCATGATGCCAAAAAGACTAGCAGCTGTGCAGGGAGTAGATTGCGTGCCAACCTTACTAGCTGAAATTGCAGCCCTTAGAGCCGAAGTCAACAACTTAAAGGGAACAGCTATGCATGTTCAGAGCATTACTTGTGACCTGTGTGGAGGAGGACACGATACGAGCAATTGCCAGACAGGTAATCCTTTTGCTAAAACAACTGATACAGCTAATTATATTGGTAATTTTTTCAGGCCGCAACAAAACAATCCCTACTCCAACACATACAATCAAGGGTGGAGGCAGCACCCAAATTTCTCATGGAGCAATCAAAATGCAGCACAACAGCCACCCCCGGGATTCCAAGTACCTGAAAAGAAGTCCAACATGGAAGAGCTGATGGTCAAATTTATGCAAAACCAAGAAGCAACTATAAAAAATTTGGAAGCCAAACTTAGGCAGGACCAAACAGCAGCAATTCGAAACTTGGAGATGCAAATAGGTCAAATGGCTAAGATAATCTCCGAGAGACCTCAAGGATCCTTGCCAAGCAATACGGAGACAAATCCAAGGGAGCAAGTCAATGCTATCACCCTAAGAAGTGGTACAAAGCTGGAGGAGCCACATCAGAAGAAAGAGACTGAAGAGCCAACTACAAATAAGGAACCATCAACTCAAAATTCGTCAGTCACCAAAACAACCAGCAGATGGATGGTCTCCAGGTATACGATTTGCTGATCCAAATGTGAAGCCCTACGTGCCGCCACTACCATTCCCAGAGAGACAAATACAGCATCCAGATAAGGAAATTTTCTAACTTTTTCAAAATTTTAAAGAATTTACATATTAATATTCCTTTTGTAGATGCTATTACTCAAATGCCCAGGTATGCCAAGTTTCTCAAAGAAATCTTAACAAATAAGAAAAAGCTGAAGGAGCATGAGAGAATAAATTTGAATGAAGAATGCTCAGCAATACTTCAAAATAAATTACCACAGAAGCTTAAAAGATCCAGGGAGTTTTACTATCCCCTGCATTATTGGTGATTGTAGTTTTGATAAAGTTTTATGTGATTTAGGAGCAAGCATTAATCTCATGCCTTTTTCTATTTTCAGGAAGCTGGGTCTAGGAGAACCAAAGCCTACCACTATTACTCTTCAATTAGCCGACAGATCCATTAAATATCCAAGAGGTATAGTGGAGGATGTCTTGGTAAAGGTAAACAAGTTTATTTTTCCTGTTGATTTTATTGTTCTTGATATGAAAGAAGATTATGATGTACCCCTTATTTTAGGGAGACCCTTTTTAGCTACTGGAGGAGCTTTAATAGATGTTCAACAAGAAAAATTAATTCTTAGAGTCCAAGATGAACAAGTTACTTTTAATGTTTTCAAAGATACTAAACAAACCTTGATGATAATCAAACTTATTTTCTAATTGATATTATTGACAATCCATTATATGAGAATTCTGTAGAAAATAGGTTTGAGACTATAAAAGCGAGCAATGTCAAATTGAAAGAGGACTCGATCAAACATGAAAGTATTCCAATTGAAGTGGCACCAGGATTGATCCACTTTAGAACTCAAAGAAAGTCAAGCTGAAGACTATAAATCAGAACTACTAGATAGGTTGTTTCTTTTCTTTTTAGTTTTGATCATTTTTCTTTTCTTTTATTTTTCAGTAATTTGTTGTTGCTCTTTTACTGCTCTGGTGTGTATTTTCAATTTTGCAGAAAAATCAATGAGAACTCAAGCAAAATTTCAAAGCTCCAAAGAACCAGACTGAATAAAATCAGGTGTATTCCTTCCTATCCTTTATTACATCCTTTATTTTTCTTTCTCCTTTAAGACAATGTAGAATAATTATATATAAAAAAAAAAAAACCCATGTGTCAAGAAGAAAATCTTGAGCAAGATAAACTGGATAAGTGATAAAAGATAGAATTATTTGCTAATGAATGTAATGAGTTAAAGAAGTAGATTAGTTGGTCAACTTTTAGCAGCCTACTTAGGTCATTAAAAGATTATTAGCACTTTTTATTGCACATGCACACTAACAAGGCAAAGTAGGTATTGATTATAAGGCCAACTGAGGATTCAATTATCACTGAAAAATTGATAATTAATATACATTCTAATCAAAGAAACTTGAATTTAAGGAAAGAGCTACCTGCCTATAAATAAAGTGCAAAAGATAGAGTATATGTGGATTGCCCAAAGCCTAGTAACTGGGTCTCTGCACCTAGGTCAAGTGTGAAAATTCACGTAAAATGGTGAAGGAAAGGCCAGGATGCTCAGCACAGTAAAAAAAAAAAAAAAAAAGAAAAGAAAAGAAAAGGCAGTGTGAAAGCTACCTTAATTCATGAGTATAAAATTGAGAATGTATAGAAAATTGACCAAAATAGGTGATAAGAGAGGATACTTTTGTTCTTTTAATTTAATACTGAAATGCTAAAGTTAGTCATCACGAACACAAGTGCTATAGATCTTTGATGTACTCTAAGAAAGTTTTTAATTGTATTGACTGAAAAATTTGCTTCTGAAGCTCAATGCTTAGTTAGCAGTATTTTCTAAACTTTTTGACCTTTAATCCTAGATTTTATCTTTGTGATGGATAATCTTATTGAAACATGGTATTAAATAAAACATTGCTAAGGGACTAGCAATGACTAAGTTGGGGGGTGTGATAAGTGGTAAAAATATACTAATAAAAGTATTAAATTATAAAATAAATTAATCTATTTTTTAGAAATTGATACTTTTTATTAATCTTATGTAGGAAAGAAGGCCACCAATGTGAAGATCTTATTTTTCTGGTTCAGATGAAATAAATTTCAGGCAAAACGGACTTCAAACGAGCCCAGAATTGAATTTCAAAAAAAAAAAAAAAATCGGTTCGATGCAACGCTGACGTCAGGATGACGTCAGCATTTTTTGCGGCGCACGGTGGACCATCTGAAGGGTATTTCGGAATTTCACAGCAAAAGGCGCGCTCTGATTGGCTGAAGAACGCGGCGGTCCATGCAACACCGGGCTCGCGCATGGTCCACGGAGGGCAATTTGGGAATTTTGGCTGATCCAACGGGCGTTTTCACTGAAACTTGATCGGACGGTCGAAATGAAGGCGCTGATGGACGGCATCCGCAGCTCCCGATCGAGATCCAACGGCTGAGATTCATCCCGACGTTAAACTAAAGATCAGAAGGCCTTCTTTCTAATGCGATCGGATGGCCCAGATTCGAATCCAACGGTTGATCCAATGGCTGGCATTAAATCCGACTTGATCTGGGTTATTTTAAGGGTTTTTGAGTGTTTTTTGGACCGTTTGATCAATATCTGATGGCCAAAATTATTCAAATCTTAATTTGAGTTATTTTAGGAGTCTTAAACCTAGTTTTTGATGGATTTTGGGGGGAAATCAAACTCTTTATCTATAAAAAAAGAGTTTATTGTCATGAAAGAAGAAAAGAAATGAGAGAGAGAGAGAGAGAGAGATGGGAAGAAAGAGAGAGAGGGAGAAAAAGAGAGAGAGAGAAAGAGAGAAGAGAGAGGTATAAAGAGAAGAGTGATTTGTGAGAAAATCAAAAAGGGTTTTTGATTTTTCTTCGACGATCAAGACATCGATCAAGGAGCCTCTTCTTCTTCGCCAAGTTCTCCACATCAAGAGCAGCAGACAATCAATTTCAGCAATCAAACAGTCTAATTTCTCTATGCTTTTTATTTTATTTGCTATTTTTGAATTTGTTATCATGAACTAAATTTTATTTTACTAAGGCTAAGGTGTAGCCACTCTTTTGATGCAATATTCAGTGTGATTATTTTTAAATTTTATTCATGAGGAGTATATAAATCTGATCTTAATGCTTTTAGATTACTGGCCATCTTCTAATTGATCTGATGAACATAGATGTTACGGACCAAGTACATCTATGTTAATGCTTCTTGATTATATACCTTGTATTATGAATCAAATTAGAATTCATATGCATGCGGGAATTTTAGTGCGCTTTGGACGCAGCGTATTTTAATTAGAGGGTTTCACAAAACTTAATGCATTAATATTTATTTAAATTACACCTGGACCAAAGGATAATTAATAAATATTAATAGTTTTGCTATGCCTGGACCAAAGGGTAGTGAATAAATTAGGAGACTCCACCGTCACATGAAATAAAATTAATCTAAAAATCTGAATATTGTATTGACTGAGTTGGTGAACCGATTGCCTTAGTAATCCATTGCTCTTGAGTTTAAAACCCTAATAATTTACACTCTCTCTATTTAATTAAAAACTTTTAATTATTTTTTTATTTTTTCTTTAATTTCTTATTCTCATAAATCGATCTTCTAAATAAAGCATAGGAAAGAGCTTTTCAGTACTTATTTTCAATCCTCTAGGGATGATACTCTACTCATTCACTTTATTACTTGATCGACTGGTGCACTTGCCATAGCTATAAATTAGCACGCATCAATAGAGGCCAGGCGCTTGCGTGGCTAGATCCAGAACCTTCCGCTGCAATCAGGATCATCTACAGGGTAATAGGATTACCCAAATCAGGTAAATTAAATTTGATTTAATTTATCTTATTTTATTTTATTTATTAAAATAATAAGAATCAGATCTGAAAATATCAAGATCTGATTGGGATCAAGAGAAAAATTTTTGAAATATATCTCTTGATCTGATCAGATCTGGACGAACCTGGACCGGGAAAATCAGGATTTCCCTTCAACTGGTATCAGAGCCATGGTTCTAAATTGTTTAGATCTGATTTTAATTTTATTTTAATTAGAAAATAAAGTGATTTCAGATGTCACATGAGATGTGATCAGATCTGAAATCAGAAAAAATTAAAATTAAATGATTTGGATCTAAGATTAAGAAGATATGCATGACTAGTTCTAGAATAGAATAGTTCTATAGAATAGTTTTGCATGTCTTTGATTTAATCTGATTAAATCATATTTTAGATCTTCTTATTTACTATTTTCTTGATATTATAAGTGTTATAATAACATCTGATAAACAGCAAATAAAAATTATTTAATTTTAAATATCATATGAGATATGATTGATGCATGTCTAGACTAGTTGTAGAATAGTTCTACATAATTGTCTAGATTAGAATTTATTTTGATTAGATCAATTTAAATCTAATTTTTTAGATTATTATGAGATAATTTAGATCTGAAAAATATGCATGATTTGATACATGAGATGTATGCAAAATATGCCTTGATTAGATCTAAATTTGTATATGAGATATATGATATAGATCTATAACTGTTTTGTAGATTTACATGTTCCTGATTAAGGCGTTCCTCTTGGCCGTCCGGTCATAAGAACGAAGAAGGGTTTAAAGGCCCTCTCTTCCCATTCGATGGGGTGTTCTTATGACGTGTAGGGGTGCTGCGTGTTCGTCCTTAATCAGAAACCCAAAACTTACTTTCTGCAAAACCCTAGATCCTGAAACCCTAGGATTTATTGTGCATATTTTGTTTATGAACCCAACTTAATTAAGAATTAAGTTTATGGAATATTAATTAGGTCTAAAATTGAGAATTTCAGATCTAAGACATATTCATAATACTGGGTTCGGGCTTGGGTAGCTCAATTAGGTCTAAGCGGTTGATCAAACCGAATCAAGAGTTGGTTAGATGGGATCAACAATGCTTAAATTGACCAGCCTAATAGGATTAAGTCTGGGTCAAGATCGAGTCACGATCAAGCAAGACCTAATTAGGCTCAGAGGTTAGAGTCTGGATTGTAGGCTAACCCAATTGGTTCTGACTCAACAATTTGGTGTCTAAGGTAAGTTTGGCATAGATACGACCGACTGGTTTTTAATTGGAAGCTACTCGACCTGAATGCATTCTTGTACGAGTTAATGGCATATTCCTTCCACCGGTCTCACTTACCTGGCCATATCTGTTGACACAGTTCTGATCTGAGGTGGTCAATAATCCGAGCTAACCCATGCCACTAGGTTAGTCATAATTGTTATGACTAAGCCAAGTCTAGTTTAATGAGACCTGAATCAATTCTCCCTAAGAAAAGATTAAGTCTGAGGTCTTCCACCATTGTAGATGTGCGGGCCCTTCCCGGGGTTGATTGTTCTCGGCTGGATACAGTGGCTCAGTTGCACCGGGAAGATGCAACCATGTCTATTAGGCATTGGATGCTATGGGCTGGAGGATGAGTTGGGCTCAATATTTCGGATACGGTGAGAGACTCCAATTAGGAACCCAGTCTATGCAAATGGTGGGTCTGACTTAACTAAGGAGTGGATCAATATTCCGGATACGGTGAGATTCATGAATTAGAGACCAAGTTTGGGTGCACCATGATTAGAGAATCATTGAACAAGAGTTGTTCACTCATTGGCTAACCCATCACCAATAACTGTTAGGTGAGGTGATGAGTCAGTTGGTGAGACCGCACCACCCACTAGAAATCATTAATCATGGAGATTTTTGCATCTCTACAGAGGGAGTGTAGGGATCCGAGAAAATAGTGGGAGCTAATTTGTTTAAAAATAAAATCCCTAAACAAATTGGTCAAGTCAAAATTACAGTATCTAACTAGAATCTTTGACTCTCTACAGGAAAATGTCTGCGTCCAACCCATTGGCACGTATCCTAGGACACACATAGACTGACTGGACCCAATTATAAAGATTGGCTCAGGAACTACAAAATTATTTTGGGTTCAGAGAAGTTAACACATGTTTTGGACCAGGACCCTCCCACCTTACCAGCTCCGTCCATCCACTGAACAGAGAGCGTCTCTGGAAAAATGGATTGACGAAGATAATAAGGCCAGATACTTACATGTTGGGCTCGATGTCTGATGAGCTCCAGCGCCAACATGAAGATATCGGGACTGCTCGCCAAATGTTGGCTCACCTGCAGGAGATGTTTGGTGAACAGAGTCGCGCAGCCAAATATCAAGTCACAAAATGACTTTTTAAGGCTAAGATGCGTGATGGGCAGTCAGTCCAAGATCACTGTCTGACAATGATCAAGGACATGGAAGAGCTTGAGAAGCTCGGTGTGAAGTTGGACTTGGATCTGCAGAATGATATTATTCTGCAATCCTTGACTGATGCATATGGGCAATTCATCATGAATTACCACATGCATAAACTTCAAAATTCCTTGGCCGAGTTAATGAATATGCTGGTTACCGCTGAGCTTTCTATGAAAGGTTCTAAAGGCTCAGTTCTTGCTATGGAACGGACTTCTTCCAAAAGAAAGTCTTATGGAAAGAAAAAGAAGTCTGTGAAAAAGCAAAAGGTAGGAAGGAAGAAGAAAAAAGAAGAAGAAGGCAAGAAGAAGGCCGATGGCAAAGGAAAGTGTTTCCATTGCAACAGCGACGGCCATTGGAAGCGGAACTGCCCTACTTACCTGGCCACCCTAAAGAACAAGAAGGAAGGTCCTTCTGGAGGTATGCTCGTTATTGAGTCTAACCTTACGGTTTCTTCTGCATCCAGTTGGGTGCTTGACTCTGGTTCTAGTGCTCATCTGTGCACTTCTATGCAGGGTCTTGAGGATAGCAGGAGGCTGAGGGATGGAGACATGATCCTACGCATCGGTAATGGAGCAAGAGTTGCTGCAGTAGCCGTGGGAACATACCCTCTTCGATTACCATCTGGTTTAGACTTAGTTTTAAAAGACTGTTATTATGTGCCTGCAGCTAGCAGGAATTTGATTTCTGTTTCATGCTTAGCACAAGAAGGTTATGTGATCACCTTCTTTAAGGACCATTGTAACATTCTTTATGAAAGAAATAAAATTGCAAATGGTTTCCTTATTAATGGTCTTTATCAGTTACATATTGATGTACCTGTTTTTAACTATCGAGCAAAACGTGAATGCCAAACGACCTAGGGATAGTCCAAACGACAGATATCTATGGCACCTGAGATTAGGTCATATAGCAGAAGATAGGATTAACAAATTGGAGAAAAATGGGCTATTGAGTCCATTGACTTTTGAGTCATATCCAACTTGTGAATCTTGTCTTCAAGGCAAAATGACTAAACTCCCTTTTGTTGGACATGGGGAGAGGGCCACAGATCTCCTTGCCCTAGTACATACTGATGTGTGCGGCCCATTTGATGTGCCGGCTAGAGGCAATTTTGTCTACTTCATTACCTTTACCGATGATCTGTCTAGGTATGGGTATGTGTATCTTATGAGACACAAGTCTGAAGCTTTTGAAAAGTTCAAAGAATTCAGACATGAAGTAGAAAAACAAACTGAAAAACCCATTAAGGTTCTTCGATCAGATCGAGGAGGTGAATACCTTAGCCGGGAATTCCTAGACTATCTTAAGGAAAATGGCATAGTCTCTCAATGGACTCCACCAGGAACACCTCAACTCAACGGGGTTTCAGAACGGAGAAATCGGACTCTATTGGATATGGTTCGATCCATGATGAGCTTCACAGACCTCCCTGATTTTCTTTGGGGACATTCATTGTTAACTTCAATCTTATCTACTGAATAGGGTTCCCTCTAAAACCGTTCCTACCACACCGTATGAGATATGGCACGGTAAGAAACCAAGTCTGAGTCATCTCAGAATTTGGGGTTGTCCGGCTCATGTCAAAAGACAACAAGCGGACAAGTTAGAGTTTAGGTCCTTTAGAGCTCGATTCATAGGATATCCTAAAGAGTCATTAGGATACTATTTCTACATTCCAGAAGACCACAATGTGATTGTGAGTCGACATGCCATCTTTCTTGAAAAATAGTTTATTCAAGATAGCGGCATTGGAAAGCAGATTAAGCTTGATGAGAAAGTCTCACAAGTAGGAACGAGCTAAGGACCAATTGGAACCAAATCAGGTTGAGCCAATAAGAACACTACCTCCTCCACCTCGTAGATCGGAAAGAGTTTCTCCATCCCCCTGAAAGATACTTAGGTATTATTTCAGAGGAAGTAGAGGAAAATGTTCCTCATAGGTAATGGTGCTCATGGTGATGATCCCAAAACCTACAACGAGGCGATATCAGATATCGACTCCGAGAAATGGCTTAGAGGCAATGAAGTCAGAAATTGACTCGATGCACTCAAACCAAGTCTGGACCTTGGTAGATCCACCAGAAGGTATAGTACCTATTGGGTGTAAATGGATCTTCAAGAGAAAGATTGGTGCAGATGGGAATGTGGAGACATTCAAGGCTAGACTGGTGGCAAAAGGTTATAGTCAACGTGAAGGCATTGACTATCAGGATACCTTTTCCCCAGTAGCTATGCTAAAATCCATCCGCACATTGCTTGCCGTTGCAGCCTATTTCGATTATGAAATATGGCAAATGGACGTGAAAACGGCATTCCTAAATGGATATCTTGAGGAAGATATCTATATGGAACAGCCGCTAGGTTTCACATCCAGTGATACTGATCACAAGGTTTGCAAGCTGCAAAGGTCCATATATGGACTTAAGCAAGCATCTCGGAGCTGGAACACTCGTTTCAATGATGTGATCAAAAAGTTTGGTTTCATCAAAAATGAAGAGGAACCATGTGTTTTCAAAAGGGTCAGTGGGAGCGCTGTTGTCTTCCTCGTATTGTACGTGGATGACATCCTCCTTATTGGGAATGATATTCCCATGTTGACATCAGTCAAGATGTGGTTGTCCAAGGAATTCTCCATGAAAGACCTAGGTGAAGCATCCTTTATTCTAGGAATTAAGGTCTATAGGGATAGACCGAATAGGATGCTAGGACTTTCACAGAAGATGTACATAGAGGAAGTACTAAAGAGGTTTAGTATGGAAAACTCTAAGAGGGGATTAATACCCTTCAGACATGGTATTCATCTTTCCAAGAAGATGTGCCCCAGCACACCTGAGGAAATAGAACGCATGAGCAAGATCCCTTATGCTTCTGCAATAGGGAGCCTCATGTATGCCATGCTATGTACACGACCTGATATAGCCCATGCTGTGAGTGTCACAAGCAGATATCAGTCAAATCCAGGTGAAGAACACTGGACTTCTGTGAAATGTATCCTTAAGTACTTGAGAAGAACTAAGGATATGATGTTGGTCTTTGGTAATGGAGAACTCCAAGTTCAGGGATACACAGACTCGGACTTTCATGTCCGATATAGATGATCGAAAGTCGACATCTGGAAGTCTGTTTGTGTGCAATGGTGGAGCTGTCAGCTGGAAGAGTTCCAAGCAAACTGTGATAGCAGATTCCACCATGGAAGCAGAATATATAGCTGCATCAGAGGCTGCAAAGGAAGCATTCTGGTACAAGAAGTTTGCTGCAGAAATTGGAGTAATGCCATCAGATGCCATTCCTCTTTACTGCGACAACAATGGCGCCATAGCCCTTGCTAAGGAGCCGAGGTCTCACCAGAAGTCCAAGCACATTGAGCGGCGATATCCATCTCATCCGCGATTACCTTGAGAAAGGTTACGTTGAGGTCAAGAGAGTCAACTCCGCAGATAATGTGGCAGACCCACTTACAAAGCCGTTGGGCCAGCAGAAGATCGAAGCCCACCTTGAGAAGATGGGACTTAGACTTGTAGCCAATTGGCTTTAGGACAAGTGGGAGATTGTTAGATATATGTGCCCTAGAAGCCAGAATTGGCTGACACTTGTAATACACTTCTAGGGGCAAAATTATAATTTTGACTATAATCAATAAAATGGGTTATTTTCTATCACATATGTGTATTTAGTGTCTGTGATACATCCTTTGAGTTAATGGTAATGATAATTCATATTTTCAAGAGTTGAAAATTTAAGACATGAATAATCATTATTAACTCATAAACAGCTCCCGACCATAGGATCATCACGAGGATGGTGATTGATCCGGAAGGTTGGTGTACGAATCGCTTCTCTTTAGTAGATGAGTCTTGAGTCTACGGTGTGGAGACACCGGAGCGAGAGTACAGGTACTCGTTAGAGAACGAGGGCACTGAGCGTGACCACCTCGAGTAGTCATTAGGAAGTCTACCTTCTCGTCAATGACTGACTCGATGCTGCAGTAGTGTGTCTGGTTCTTTGACCTGAGATGCATCGGCAGTTCACCTTGAGGGTGTTATAGTTTGACTACACCATTACTCGGTCTCCTAGCCATATGGAACCCTGAGGTGTATGTTGGCTATAGCATGTTCATTGTAGGAACTGGATTGCATCAAGATGGGAATCTATCTACCTCGGTGGTAGAGGAGCAGCCCTATGATAATCATGAGAATCAAGTCCTGAAGCCCATGGCCATGGCAGAGTGAAATAATAGAAAGAGTTTCTATTTAGATTTTCACATTGGACTCGAATCGAATGATTACATCATATGACAGAGACTAGGGTTTGACGAGTTTACCTTAACCCTAATCTGATCGGGGCTCAAGATAGAAGAACTTAATCACACAGGTAGCTGCACCAAGAGGTTCGCATTCAGCTCTGATGGGTTGCCACCATATACTGCTAGGTGTCACTGGTGGATTTTGGGAGCAATTAGAATGATTTAGATGATCGATCATTCTAGCTGTTCGAATCAGAAGAGTTCTGATCCATCGAAAGGAGTTTCGATGATGTCGATGATAGAGATCATGACATATCCCATTACCATACAGAACTGAACCTAACTGGGTCACACAAACAAGGGTTTGAATCTGGTGATCATCAATTGAACTGATCTAGTTCAATTGATCTGAATGAGATTCAATTAGGTTCAAGGAAATCGTGCTAGCACTCGATTGAACCTAACGTTCTTCTTTTACTATCATAAATAAGTTGTCCTGACTGAGCCAAAGGAGTTTGTGCTCAATCAGAGGCCTTCATATGGTCTAACTGGAGGTTGTCCAAGTCAGAAAAGGTTGTCTTATTTTATAAGACATTACCTGCCATTTTTGGTCACCTGCCATTTCTTGTCCTTTGACTTTGGTCAAAAGTTGACCTTTGACTGGTCAAATGTTGACCATAGACACTTTGACTTTTGTCCACGTGTCATGCACCTATTGGAGAGCTGGTGGGGGCCTGTCCCCCTGCCAGAACCTGGCAAGGAGGAGGGCGCACGCCACCCTAGGCGTGCGCCCAAGTTGGAGGCGCCTTGGAGTCCTTGTTGGACAAGGACTCCACCTCCCTTTTGGATTCCAATCAGAGTTCTACTAAGAATCCAGTTTGACTGGTCTTAGGCACCCTCTAAGGAGGAATCCAGGGGTCTCTATTCCAACCAATCAGATTTAGATCTGATTTCACAAAGGGTTGTGATTGGTTGGGAGGAAGAGGAGTTGGATCACGCTTAGTCTATAAATAAGACCCTGCGCCCAACTCAGATTAATGAATTAGAATAGAGATTTCCCATGCCCCCCAAGGCTGCCTCTCCCCTCTTCCTCCATGCCTAAACTTCTCCTCCTTCTCCTCTCCACGTCCAAAAGAGTTTTGGACTTAGGTTGGTGCGATTCCAGATCAAAAGAAAGGCGATCAAAAGAAGAAGGCTGCACTGCTGCAAAGGACGACTGCTGATCTTCAAAAGGAGTTTTGAAGATCCTCCAGATCAGATCCAGATCTGAATTTTTGGAGGTGTGATAGAGAAGAAGAGGATCTCCAGATCCAACCCGAGTGGATACCGGTAGAGGCCAGGCGCTTGCGTGGCTAGATCCAGAACCTTCCGCTGCAATCAGGATCATCTACAGGGTAATAGGATTACCCAAATCAGGTAAATTAAATTTGATTTAATTTATCTTATTTTATTTTATTTATTAAAATAATAAGAATCAGATCTGAAAATATATCAAGATCTGATTGGGATCAAGAGAAAAATTTTTGAAATATATCTCTTGATCTGATCAGATCTGAACGAACCTGGATCCGGGAAATCAGGATTTTCCTTCAACTTTGGGCTTCTATTCCTGGTTAGTGATAAATGACAAAAATCCAGAACATGCTGTGCAGATCGGCTCCGACTTGGAAGATGAAGCTTGGGAGCAGCTTATTGCCTTCTTATGGAAGAATGCTGACGTCTTTGCTTGGATCTTGATAGATATGCCAGGAATTGATGCCAAGATCATGGAACATCGGCTAGCTATTGATCCCAAGTATAGGCTGGTTAAAGAAAAAATTTGGGGCCATGCACCACAAAGGTAGAAGGCAATGGCAGAAGAAGTAGATAAACTCCTCAAAGCTGGATTCATCCGAAAAGTAAGTTATCCAAGTTGGGTCTCCAATCTGATCCTAGTTAAGAAGGCCAACGGCAAGTGGAGAATATGCATAGACTTCAAAAAGTTGAACAAGGCCTGTCCAAAGGATAGCTACCCCTTGCCCAGAATTGATCAACTAGTGGATGCAACTTCTGGCCATGAGCTCCTCACTTTTATGGATGCCTTCTCCGACTACAACTAAATCTGGATAGCACCCGAGGACGAGGAGAAAACCAATTTTATTGCTGACTATGGTCTTTATTATTATAGGGTTATGCCCTTTGGGCTTAAAAATGTAGGTACGACCTACCAGTGCCCGATCAATAAGATCTTCAAGGAGCAGATTGGCTGCAACATGGAGGTCTACGTGGATGATATACTTGTCAAAAGTAGGACCTCAATCAATCACATTGTCGACCTTGAAGAAACCTTCAATGCCCTTCGAAAGTACAAGATGAAGCTGAACCCAACCAAATGTGCTTTCGAGATAACTTTATAAAAATTTCTGAGGTTCATGGTGTCAATGTGGGGTATCGAGGCCACCCGGAGAACATTCGAGCCATCCAAGAGATGACTATCCCAAAATCAATAAAAGAAGTTTAGCGTTTGACCTGGAAGGTGGCATCTCTGAATCGCTTTTTCTCTAAGTCGGTCGAGCGATGCCTATCCTTCTTTCAAGTTCTCAAGCAACCAAAGAACTTCTACTGGACTACAGAGTATCAGCAAGCATTTGAAGAACTTAAAAGCTACCTCGGCTCGCCCCTCTGCTAGCTAAGCCCAAACCAGGAGAAGGATTATTTCTATACCTGACAGTCTTCCCAGCCATCCTTGCAGCGATCCTAGTTAAGGAGGAGGCGAAGGTGCAACGGTCGATCTACTATATAAGCTGAGTCCTGAGGGATGCAGAGATCAGGTATACTAAATTGAAAAAATTAACTTACGCTTTTCTAATTGCAGCCAAAAGACTTCGGCCCTTACTTTCAGGAGCTACACTTCATTAACGTCTCTCAGTTGATCACCCAAATTAAAGGCTATGTTCTCCATTGTATAGATCCCTTTATAGGAGAATTGCTGATAGATGGGCATGAGCTTTACACTGAGTTGTGGACATAAACTATCAGTCTCCAACCTTGATTAAAGTGCTCGATTACTTAGCTGACGTTGTTATCGAATGCATGATCCTAGATGATGGCCGAAGCGCTGAGCAAAAATGGAAGCCAGCATTCCATGCTTACAACCAACCCCCCCGAAGATGAGCAGATCTTTCCGAAGGTTTTTGGGCCTGTATGTAGATGGCTTCCCAATGCTTTATGGGCGGGGGCTGGGCTTGATCCGAGTCAACCCCGAAGGAGTCATATATTGAGTATGCACTACACTTTAAGTTTCCAACGATAAATGATGGGACGGAATATGAAGCTCTGATAGTAGGATTTAAAAATTACCAAAAAGAATTAGAGGTAGATAGGCTCCTAGCTTATAGTGACTCACAGTTGGTAGTGGGATAAGTCAGTGGCAATTGCGAAGCTTGGAAGGTTTAGCATGATAAAGTTGTTAGATATATGTGCCCTAGAAGCCAGAATGGCTGAACACTTGTAATTACATTCTAGGGGAAAAATTATAATTTTGACTAATAATTAATAAAAATGGGTTATTTTCCATCACACCTTTTGTTTTTGTTTAAATTTAGTTCTATGATACATTCCTTTGAGTAATGGTAATGATAATTCTATTTTCAAGAGGTGAAAATTTAAAGAACATGAATAAATCATTATTAACTCATAAACAGTTTCGACCAATAGATCATCATGAGGTGGATGTATTGTTTCTGGAAGTTGGTGTATGATCGCCTTCTTCAATAGGAATCGAGTCCTTGGTCTTACGGTGTGGAGACACCGAAGCGAAAAGTATAAGGTACTCGTTAGAGAAGAAGGGCAGCTGAAGCGTGACCACCTCGGTAGTCATTAGAAGTCTACCTTTCTCGTCAATGACTGACTCGATGCATTGCAGTTAGGTTGTCGTCTGGCTTCTTTGAACCTGAGATGCATCGCAGTTCACCTTGAGTGGTTTATTAAGTTTTGACTGCACCATTATTACCAATCTCCTAGCCATATGAACCCTGAGGTATAATGGGTGGCCTACATAGCATGTTTCATTGTTATGAAACTGGATTGCATTCAAGATGGGATCTAATCTACCTGGTGGATTTTAGAGGAGCAACCGTTGATAATCATTGAGAAATCAATCCGACATCGCATGGCGAGTATATAGCAAAGATCTGATTAGTTTCAATCCTCGATTCGATGTATATCATCAACAGTATGCATGTACACCTTCACGCTAAGGTCATGTAGGATAATAATATATCTGTAGTTTTCACATCTTCGAATCGTTGCGTTATTATATGCATATGACTAGGTTTTAGAGTTTATTAACCGGAGGGCTCAAGATAGAAGAACTTAATCACCAGGTAGCTGCAACCAAGAGGTTCGCATTCCAGCTTGATGGGTTGCCACCATATATTGGTCTAAGGTGTCACTGGTGGGATTATGGTGGGAGCAATTAGAATGATTTTAAGGATTATGATCGATCATTCTAGCGCTGTTTTTCGGGTAGTCATTGTAAGAGGATGTTTAGTGATCGAATCGATAAATGGGATGCGTTTCGGATGATGTCTATGTAGAGATCATGACATATCCATTACCATACCAGGAACTGAACCTAACTGGGCACAGAAGCTTGTCTGGTGATGCACAGAGACTTGATCTGTTCGAATGTGATTGGTGAGATTCAATCAATTCACGGAAATCTGTGCTAGTCCCAAAGTTACCTTAACGTCAGAGTTTGCATGAATAAGTGATCATTATCGTATGCTAACTATCATAGGTTGATATTCATTCTTGTTAAGCCGAATCAATGAAGTCAATTCGAAAGGAGTTTCTGTGCTCAATCAGAGGCCTTTCATATGTTTCTCACTGGAGTTGTCACAAGTTAGAGAAGGTTGTTGTCTTACTTCTATAAGACATGACGGTGCCATATTTTCAGTTCTCACTCCATTTTATGCTGTCACTTTGACTTTTGGTCAAAAAGTTGACCTTGACTGTTGTCATAGTTGTTGACCATAAGACACTTTGACTTTTGGTCAATGTCACTCGCACCTAATTGAGGAGAACTAGTGGGATCGCTATCCCCCTAACCAGAACCTGGCAAAGAGGAGGGCGCATGCTACCCTTTAAGGCGTGCGCCCAAGTTGGAGGCGCCTTGGGAATTCCTTGTTGGAGAAGCTATGAGATCGACACCTCCCTTTTGGATTTCCAAATCAGGCAGATATCTCACTAAGATATCCCGAATTTTATGACTTCGGTCTTATGGCGCCCTCGTAAGGAGAAAATCCAGGGGGTCTCTATTCCCACCATATCAGATTTAGATTGAATTCACCAAAGGGTTGTTGAATTGGTTTGGGAGAAGTAGAGTTGGATGCATGCTTGAGTCTATATAATAAGATCCTGCCAGCAACTCAGACTTCCAATGCAATTAGCAACAGACAGATGATTCCTCATTGGCGCCAAGGCTGCGCTCTCCCCTCTTTCTCGGCCATGCTAAGCATTAACACTTCTCCTCCTATTCCTCTGCGAAGCGTTCCAAAAGAGTTGTTTGGATTTGTTGGGCTATTCCAAATCAAAGCAAGGCGATCTAAAGATAGAAGGCTGCATCTGCTGACAAGGCCACGACTGCTGATCTTCCAAAAGGATTTTTCGAATGAGATCTCTACCAGATAGATGTCAGATCTGATTTCTGGAGAATCGTGATAGAGAAGAATGAGGATCCAAGATAACCGTGATACCAAGAGGCCAGCCTCGGGTCTAGATCGCATGGAACGAATCCGCTGCCGCTAGACTCAGAATCTTCCTGATGAATCTAAGATAATAGGATACCCAAATCAGGTAAATTAATCATTTTGATTTAATTTATTCTTATTTTATTTTATTTTATTAAATAATAGAAATCAGATCTAAAAATATCAAGATTCTGATTGGGATCAAGAGAAAATTTTTGAAATATATCTCTTGATCTGATTCATGATTCTGAGAACCTGGATCGCGAAGAAAAGTCAGTACTTTTCCTTTCAATCCTTGGGGGTGCTCTTGGTATCAGAGCCATGGTTTCTAGATTGTTTAGATCGATTTTAATTTATTTTAATTTAGGAAAATAAAGTGATTTCAGATGTCACATGAGATGTGATCAGATCTGAAATCAAAAAATAAATTATAATAATTTGGATCTAAGATTAAAAAGTATGCATGACAGTTCTAGAATAGAAATAGTTCTATAGAAAAGTTTTGCATGTTTATGATTTAATCTGATTACAATCCATATTTTAAGATTCTTCTTTTTACTATTTTTTGATATGAAAGTGTATTATAATAAACAGTCTGAATAATAGCAAATAAAAATTTATTTAATTTTTGAATATCATATGAGATATGATTGATGCATGTCCTAGACTAGTTGTAGAATATTCTACATAATTGTCTAGATTAGAATTTATTTTTGATTAGATCAATTTAAATCTAATTTTTAGATATTATTTGAGATAATTTAGATCTGAAAAAAATGCATGATTTGATACATGAGATGTATGCAAAGATATGCCTTTGAATTAGATCTAAATTGTATATGAGATATATGATATAGATCTAAACTGTTTTTGTAGATTTACAATGTTCCTGATTAAAGAATTAAAAAAAAATTAAAGGTGCTTCCTCTTGGCCGTCCAGTCATAAGAACGCAAGAATGGTTTAAAGGCCTTCTCTTCCATTCGATGGGGTGTCTTATGATGTGTAGGGGTGCTGGCGTGTTCATCCTTAATCAGAAAGTCCAAAACTACTTTCTGCCAAAACCTTAGATTCGAAACCCTAAGGCATTTATTGGGCATATTTTGGTTTATGAACCCAACTTAATTAAGAATTAAGTTTATGGAATATTAATTAGTCTAAAATTGAGAATTTATTCTAAGACATAATCATAATACTGGGTTCGGGCTGGGTTAGCTCAATTAGTTCTAAGCGGTTGATCAAACCGAATCAAGAGTTTGGTTAGAGGGATCAAATGCTTAATGACCAGCCTCCAATAGATAAGTCCTGGTCAAGATCGAGTTCACGATCAAGCCAAGAACCTATTAGGCTCAGGAGTTAGAGTCTGGATTTAGGCGTAACCCAATTGGTTCTGACGTCAAACAATTTGGTGTCTAAGGTAAGTTTGGTCATAGACGACCGACTGGTTTTTAATTGGAAGCTACTCGACTCTGAATGCGTTCTTGACGAGTTAATGGCATATTTCCTTCCACCGTCTCACATTACTGGCCTATCTGTTGACACACGTACTGATCTTGAGGTGGTCAATAATCTGAGCTACCCATGCCACTAGGTTATCCCAATAATTTTGTATGACTAAGCCAAGTCTAGGTTTAAATGAGACTGAATCAATTCTCCCTTAAGAAAAGATTAAAGTCCGAGGTCTTCCACCATTATAGACGTGCGGGCCCTTCCCGGGGTTGATTTGTCTCGGGCTGGATACAGTGGCTCATTTGCACCCAGGCAAGACGCAACATGTTTATAGGCATTGGATTGCTATGGCTGGAGGATGAGTGGGCTCAATATTTCGGATACGTGAGAGACTCAATTAGGAACCCAGTCTATGCAAATGGGGTCTGCTTAACAGAGGAATCAATATTTCGATACGGTGAGATTCGGAATTAGACGATCAAGTTTGGGCCCGATGCAACTATGATTAGAGAATCCATTGAACAAAGAGTTGTTCCACGTCATTGGCTAACCACATCCCAATAACTGTTAGGTGAGGTGATGAGTCTGTGGTGAGACCGCACCACCCATTAGAAATCATCAATCGCGGAGATTTCGATCTCTAACAAGAGGGAGTGTAGGATCCGAAAATAGGTGGGGAGCTGAATTGTTTATAAAAATAAAATCCGCTAAACAATTGATTCAAGGTCAAAATTACAATAATCTAACTAGAATCTTGACTCTCTACAGGAATAGTCTACGTCAACCCATTGGACGTAATCCTGGACCACACATAGACCTGACTGGACCCCAATTTAAAGAGATTGGCTAAGGAACTAACAAAATTATTTTGGGTTCCGAGAAGTTTAACCCATGTTTGGACCAGGAAAACCCTTCCCACATTACCAGCCCATCCATCTGTTGAACAAGAGACTTCTGAAAAATGGATTACGTGACATAAGGCAGATACTACATATTAAGGGCCGATGTCTGTTGAGCTCCAGCGCCAACATGAAGATATTGGACTGTCTCTCAAATGTTGCTCACCTGCAGGGAATGTTGTGTGAACAGAGTCGCGCAGCTCAATATCAAGTCACAAAATGACTTTTTAAGGCTAAGATTGCGTGATGGGAAAGTCCAGTCCAAGATCACTTGTCTGACAATGAAATCAGGACAATGGAAGAGCTTGAGAAGCTCGGTGGAAGTTGGACTTGGATCGCAGAACGATATTATTCTTTGCAATCCTTGACTATGCATATGGCAAATTCATTTCATGAATTACCACATGCATTGTTTAGATATATTGCTCCAAGAAGCCAGAATTGGCTGACACTTGTAATTAAATTCTAGGGCCAAAAATGTCAATTTTGACATAATCATAAAATGCGCTTATTTTTCTATCCACAGCCTAATGTTATTAATGTGTCCTGTGAATCACATCTTTTGAGGTTAATATAATGATAATCATATTTTTCAAGAGTTGAAATTTTAAGACATGATATATCAATTATATCATAACAAGCTTCCGACCATGGGATCATCACCGAGGATGGTATTGATCCGAAGTTGGAGTGTTAAATCATTTTCTTTTAGTAGATGAGTCATTGAGTCACACGGTTGAGACACCGGAGTTGAAAGTACAGGTACTCGCTTAGGAGAAATGAGGGACTGAGCGTGACCACCTCGACTAGTCATTAGAAGTCTACTTCTCGTCAATGACTGACTCGATGCTGCAGTAGTTGTCTGGTTCTTTTGACTGAGATCATCGACAGTTACCTGAGGGTGTCTATAGTTTTACTACACCATTACTCGGTCTCCTACCATATGAACCTGAGGTGGTATTTGGCCTATAGCATGTTCCATTGTAGAAACGGAATGCATTCAAGATGGGATCTATCTACCTCGAAGGTAGAGGAGCAGCCCTATGATCATCATGAGAATCAGTCCTGAACCCATGGACCATGGCAGAGTGAAATAATGAGAAAGAGTTTCTATTTAGTTTTCACATTGGACTCAAATCGAATGAATTAATCATATGATAAGACTAGGGTTTGACGAGTTTACCTTAACCCTGAATCTGATCAGGGCTCAAGATAGAAGAACTTAATCACACAGTATGCTGCACCAAGATCGCATTCAGCTCTGATGGGTTGCCACCTATACTGCTAGTTGTCACTGATGGATTTGGAGCAATTTAGAAGATGTTAG
This sequence comes from Cocos nucifera, assembly GCA_006176705.1. Taxonomy (NCBI): domain Eukaryota; kingdom Viridiplantae; phylum Streptophyta; class Magnoliopsida; order Arecales; family Arecaceae; genus Cocos; species Cocos nucifera. The sequence goes on from QRFJ01001198.1 coordinate 275,019, forward strand.
ATGATCGATCATTCTAGCTTTCGAATCAGAAGATTCTGATCCAATCGAAAGGAGTTTCAATGATGTCTATAATAGAGATCATGACATATCCCATTACCATACAGAACTGAACCTAACTGGGTCACACAAACAAGGGCTTTGAATCTCGGTGTCATCGAATTAACTGATCTAGTTCAATTGATCTGAATGAGATCATTAGGTCAAGAAAATCGTGCTAGCATCGATGAACCTAACCGTTCTTCTTTTTCTATCACAAATAAGTTGTTCCTGACTGAGCCAAGAAGCGAGTCTTTGTGCTATCAAATCAAACTCCTTTCATATGGTCTCAACTGTAGAGGTGGTCACAAGTTAGAAAGGTGCTCTTATCCTATACTTATAAAGACATGACCTGCCATTTTGGGTCACAACCCCATGCCATTTATGGTCATTTATCTTTGGTCAAAATCTATGCTGACCTTTGAGCGTCGTCAATGTGACCATAGACCAACTTTGACTTTTGTCCACGTGTCAATGCACCTATTGGGAGAACTGGTGGGGCCCTATCCCCTACCAGAACACTGGGCAAGAAAAGGGCGCCGCCACCCTATGCGTGCGCCAAGTTGGAGGGCCTTGGAGTCCTTGTTGGATCAAGGACTCCAACCTCCCTTTTGGATTCCAATCAAGTTCTACTAAGAATCCAGTGAGTGGTCTAAGGCACCCTCTAAGGAGGAATCTAGGGCTCTATTCCCACCAATCAGATTTAGATCTGTTTTACAAAGGTTGTGAATTGGTTGGGAGGAAGAGAGTTTGGATCACGCTTAGCTATAAATAAACCCTGCCCCAACTCAGATTTCTAATGAAATGCAATTCAAGTTGAGAAACCCACACGCCCAAGGCTGCCTTCCCCTCCTTCTCCAGCCATAGTCTCTTCTCCCCTTGCTCTCCACGTCACAAGAGTTTTGGATTTAGGTTGGGTGCATTCCAGATCAAAGAAAGCGATCAAAGAAGAAGCTGCACTGCTGCAAAGGCGACTGCTGATCTTCAAAAGGATTTTGAAGATCCCAGATCAGATGCTAGATCTAACTTTTGGAGGCATGATAGAGAAGAAGAGGAATCTCCCAGATCCAATCCGAGTGGATACCGTAGACCCAGCGCTTTGCGTGGCTAGATCCAGAACCTTCGGCTGCAATCGATATTACAGGGTAATAAGTATTACCCAAATCAGATAAATAAATTTGATTATAATTTATCTTGATTTTATTTTATTATTAAAATAAAAAATCCAATTACCTAAATATTCAAATCTGATTGGGATCAAGAAAAAAAATTTTTAAAATATATCTCTTGATCTGATCAGATCTGGACGACCTGGACCGGGAAAATCAGGATTTCCCTTCAAAGCTGGTATCAGAGCCATGGTCTAAATTATTTTAGATCTAATTTATTTTATTTTTAATTAGAAAATAAATTAATTTTTAGAGCACATGTGATGTGATCAGATCTAAAATCAGAAAAATTAAAATTAAATGATTTGGATCTAAGAACATGAAGATATGAGACTAGTTCTAATAGAATATGTTCTATAAATATTTTGCATGTCTTTTGATTTATCGTGAATTAAATTATATTTTTGATTTCTTATTTACTATTTTATGATATTATAAGTGGTTATATAACATCTGAATAAACAGCAGAATTAAAATTATTTTAATTCTAAATATCATATGAGATATGATTTGATGCATGTCTAGACTAAAGTTGTAGATAGTTTCTTACATACAATTAATCTAGATTAGAATTTTTTTGATTAGATCAATTTAAACTAATTTTTTAGATTATTATTGTATAATTTTAGATCTGAAAACAATGCAATGATTATAACATGAGATTGTATGCAAATATGCCTATGATTAGATCTACTTTATATATTAGATATTTATATAATCTTGATATTGTTTTGTAGTAATTGAATGTTCCTGATTAGGCGTTCTCTTGGCCCGTTCCATCACTAAGAACGAAGAAAGAGTTTAAAGCCTCTTTCTCATTCGATGGGGGGTATCTTATGAGCTGGTAAGCGGTGCTGCTTTCGTTCCTTAATCATGAAACCCAAAACTTACTTTCTGCAAACCCTAGATCCTGAAACCCTAAGATTTATTGTGCATATTTTGTTTATGAACCCAACTTAATTAAAATAAGTTATAATGAGATATCAACATAGGTTAAATTGAGATTTAGATCTAAGATAATTCATAATACTGGTTCGGCTTGTAGCTCAATTAGGTCTAAGCGAGATTGATCAAACCGAATCAAGAGTTGGTTAGATGGATCAAACAATGGCTTAAAATTGACCAGCCTAATAGGATTAAGTCTAGGTCAGAATCGAGTACGATCAAGCAAACTAATAATAGGGCCTCAAGAGGTTAGACGTGGGTTTAGGCTTTAACCCATTGGTTTGACTCAACAATTGGGTTCTAAGGTAAGTTTGGCATAGACGATCGATGTGATTTTTAATGGAGCTACTTCATCCGAATCATTCTGTACGACTAACGGCATATTCCTCTCCACCGTCCACCTTACCTGCCAATATCTGAGTTGACACAAGTTCTAATTTGGAGGTGTCAATAACCGATGACCCATGCCACTAGGTTAGTCATAATTGTAATGACTAAGCAAGCAGTTAATGAACCTGATCAATTCTCCACACTCTTCT
>QRFJ01001199.1:0-32387 GCA_006176705.1 Cocos nucifera
TTCTATCATCACCTGGGCCTCGATACGATTAGCCTCTATAGATGTTGAGGACTCACCGACACGCTCTGCAACAAGAAATGAAGCTCTCTCCTATATTGAAGAATAAAATATATATTAAATTTTACTTAAAAATAAATCTCTATATCATTAAATTAAATTAAATAATTATTATAAATACATATAAATATATCTCTCGATTCATCAGTAACAAAACGGCCATTTTGATGAATATGAATCATCCTGCAAGACTCCATCTGACCAGGCTCCCTCCTATGCTCATCCATCTATAGAAAACATAAGTTTTATAAAATATTTTATCCATAAATTTTAATTGATAAATTATAATAGTCTCAATTTTCTTTTCTCGGTTATCAAAATTCTTTTGTGCAAGCCTTTCTCCAAATTCTTCTATGCATGAGTGACTAAAATTTAACAGTTTTGGTGTTCTCTCGAATAATTTTATCAGTTTAGTTCATCACTAATCCTCTTATTTTCTTTTTGTAGTACTCTCTTTGGATTTAGATATGAATATATAAGGAAATGCCCCTAGCTAGACTGTTCTACTGCTTGGACAGAAGAAGAAACCATCTAGAACCCTTTTATCAAAACCCCAAAAGCCATCAAATAGATGGGACAAGACTGAACAGTTATGGCCAACTGTAGGAAGCAAGAAAAATATTAAGGTTTCAAATTTGCCAAGATACCCTGATAGTAGATTTCATTTGAAACCATTATCTACAAAGAAAGATTTGCTGTTGCTGCCCAATTAAGCGTTCTATTCCGTTGCTGTGCCAATGCATGCATAGCATGAGAAGATCATAATAATTTTCACATTTGATGAAGAGGATCATATTCTCACGGTTGTTTTGATTACATTCTTAATTGTTCTGATTCACTTCTTACACAGCATTCCCAGTTTGAACTCCACCGGTAGTCACCACAAACATAATCATCAGTTTGTCCATAGTCATGCAAAAATCTTGTATTTGACAAGGATGCCAAAATAAGAGAGAATAGAAGATTGTCCTTAGTATTCAACAATACAGTTACCAACTAGAATCCATTGTCAACTATTTGAGACATCTCTTTCTTGACAAGGGACATGAAGCTTTCAGGGGGTGGGTTGTCACAGCAGAAAGACATTTAATCCAATAGTAGATTTGGGGACGCCATTAATCCCTCTTGAACTAAAACACGGTTCTAGTTTTCCACTGCCTTCTCTATGGCTCCTCTGCATGAAAGCTTTCTGGAACGAAAACACTATATATGGAAGGCAATATGCAAGACAGATAAGACCATGTTGCCAGCCATATCAACAACAGCAACAAAAGTTTTTGAAAAGAGTGTGTTCTATCAGACTACCAGACTTTCTTCTCTAGATTTATTTGAACACGTCGTTGATTCCGAGCACGGCCCTAATGCCAGCCAAGCCGGAAGAAGAGTGCCGACAAAAAACAAGCGGAGAAAGTTAGGCGTCCACCAACTAAACTTCATAAAGACCATGTGTCAGACCTCACGCCCAAACTTCGTTACAAAGCGTTGGGCACATTATTGTTTCCTGCTTGCCAGAAATTAGAAGGTCCGGTGCGGTAGTTCTCAGAGTTCTCTTCTGAGAACAGCCCATTAGACTTGGGTGACCAGGATTCCTGGCATAAATTAGAAAGTGTGAGACATAAAAATTTTTGTTTTTAACTCATTTTGCAATTACACCCACTGTTACAAGTTACAACTTCTCCAACAAGAACATTTTCGATTTGATCTGGTTCCAGCCTTCGAGGTTGAGTCAAGAGTCCCTTGGCAAGCAGTGAACAGAAGCATAATTACTGCATGAAAATTGAAAGTTTTGATGTACTGCTTGCAAACACAAACTCCAGAATGTGATCCTGTTATTTACTCAGCCACAGCATGTTATGACTTTAATATTCAATTTTGATGATGTATTTAGAGGAGTATGATGTTTTCCTTCACTTCCCCCAAAAATGAATTTTAAGTTAAAATCCAATTCTAAGATTATTTCCATCCTATTAACAAAAGGGATGGGACATAAATTGGCATATGATATCAATTTTAAATCCACCATCAGATACAAGGAACAGGTAAAGAAACACACTTCTGCTGAAACACCAATTCACATGAGGCAATCAAACACTCTTTGTTCATTAGAGGCCGCAAATTTACCAAAGAACTAGTCTATATATTCCCAAGAGAATTGTCGATGTTAAAGTATGAAGGATACCAACCTTGTGAGAAGATACAAGCCACATACTGATTATGATATAGGAGTAAGATCCTCTTAACAACCACATATATCTAATGTGGGAAATGATGTGATGAGATTCTACTTGAAATGATCCATCCCTCCTCTTCATTACTCCCTCTTAGACAATACTAAATCATCAAATTGAGCGAATGAATAGATAGTTCTCACTGTGCACCAAAAAAATATTTAAGCAAATTTTCACCTAATTATACAAAAGAAATAATATTTGAAAGAAGACAATGAATATTCTGGAACGTTGTATTACAATAACCATAATGAAGTGGTAGAACGGGCAAAATAAAATACCACAAGAGCATTAAAAAAATATTTTCCTCCCCATATATATATTCACACATACACACCAAAATAGTCTAAAAAATATATGATATGCTAAAGATTTTGAAAGAAACATATGAATTCTAGTCTACGACATGTAGAGCTTTTGGATCCCGATGTATGAGGAATAGACAAAGATGCTCGTGCAGCTCTACCAATAGCAAAATATGCCTATAAAATAAAGTAAAGAATATGATATATGTTATATATACGACCGATCTACATTAATAACCAATATAGCATAAGATATATCATGAGTATATATATATTACTTGTCTCCTCTTAGAGAACCAATAATGAACAAAATTCCTTCATCGGTGAGGATTTACATTAGGAGGACAAATACGAGTAACATCATCCTCCGTCAATCTCTTTTTGATGTAGTCCCTCTTTAGTATTGCCTTGAATTCTTTTTATTTTTAATTAAGAGACTTCAATACCCATTCATGGCTTTCTAAAGAAAGTACAAATTTACTCTAGCAAAAAGCAACGAAAGATATTTAATTATTAAATAATATAATTAATTATAGATAAATTAATATAAAATATAAAGTCATCTTTTTATCTCTACTACTCGTAAAATCTCAAGTTTTTATGCAGAAAGCATATCATTTCATTTTGCATAATTTAAGGGACAAAGCTGGCCTTTTCACGCAATGGTTTCTAAAAAACTCATCAATAATCTGGCTATCTTGTTGATAGGTTGTCCCATCAGATTGCACCAAATGACGACCCTCTCACTTTCAGCTAAATATTAGATATCTCTAACATGTGTAGGTCCACATCTAATCCATGCTCTCCCAGATGCATCTATAATAAATACATAAAATAAAAAAAACATGATAAATCAATCAACACATCTATTATATATATATATAAAATAATACTCTGTAGAGGAGTATTATGGTATTACCACCTCAGCATCTCAGATGATTATAGTTATGCCATATAGAATCAAAATATTATTTTTAAATAATAATAAAGTAATATTTTAAAAAATAAAAAAATATTTTAAAAATAAAGATAGGGGAGAGATATGAGATAAAAATATTTTCTTTAAAATTATTATTTTTAAAAAAATAAAATATTAAAATTTTTAATGATAAATATTAATAATAAATATTCTTTAGCTTTTTTATATTATATTATATTTTATTTATTTACTATATATATATATATTATATTTTTATTATTTTATAAAATAATATATTATTATTTTTTAAATACATGGCATGTTGGGAGGATTTTGACTAGCTAAGTTGGCAAACCTCAATGCCTCATATGACTTTAGTTCTACCACATGAAATCAAAATATTATTTTTAAATAATAATAAAATAATATTATAAAAAAATTAAAAAATAATATTTTAAAAATAAAATAGAAAAGAGATAAGAGATAAAAAAAATTTTAAAAATTATTTTTTAAAAAATAAAACCTCATGGAACCAAAATATTATTTTTAAATAATAATATAGTAGTATTTTAATAAAATAAAATTTTAAAAATAATAATATGAGAGAGATAAGAGATGAAAAATATTTTTTAAAAAATAAAATATTAAAAATTTTAATAATAAATAATTAAAATAAATATTTTTAGCTTTTATATTTTATTTTATTTTTTTTATTTATTATATATAATATTTTAATTATTTTATAAAATAATATTTTATTATTTTTCAATATACGGTGCATTGAGAGAATTTTGACTTGCCAAGTTGGCAAACCTCAATATCTAACATGACTTTAGTTATGCCACATGAAATCATAATATTATTTTTAAATAATAATAAAGTAGTATTTTAAAATTTTAAAAAAATATTTTAAAAATAAAAATAAAAAAGGGATAAGTGATAAAAAATATTTTTTTAAAAAAAATTATTTTTCAAAAAATAAAACCAATTGGAAGTAAAATATTACTTTTAAATAATAATAAAGTAATACTTTCAAAATTAAAATAAAAATTAAAAAAATAATATTTTAAAAATAAAAGTAAGGGAGCGATAAAGGATTAAATTTTTTTAAAAAAATATTATGCCACATGGAACAAAAATATTATTTTTAAATAATAATAAAGTAGTATATTAAAATATAAAAAAATATAAAAATAAAAGTAGGAGATAGATGAGAGATGAAAAATATTTTTTTAAAAAAATAAAATATTAAAATTTTTAATAATAAATGTTCATAATAAATATTCTTTAGCTTTTTTATATTTTACTTTATTTTATTCATTTATTATATATAATATTTTTACTATTTTATAAAATAATATTTTTTTATTTTTTCAACATGTGGAATGTTGGGAGGATTTTGACTTGCTAAGTTGGCAAATCTCAGTATTTCACATAACTTTAGTTATACCACATTGAATCAAAATATTAGTATTTCAAAAATTAAAAAAAATAATATTTTAAAAATAAAAGTAGGAAAGGGATAAGAGATAAAAAAATATTTTTAAAAAATATTATTTTTAAAAAATAAAACTACATGGAGTTGAAATATTATTTTTAAATAATAATAAAGTAGTATTTTAAAAATTAAAATTATAAATTAAAAAATAATATTTTAAAAGTAAAAGTAAGGAAGTGATAAGAGAAAAAAATATTTTTTAAAAAATAAAATCACATGGAACCAAAATATTATTTTTAAATAATAATAAAGTAGTATTTTAAAAAATAAAAAATTAATAATTTAAAAATAAAAGTTGGGAAGGGATAAGCAATGAAAAATATTTTTTAAAAAATATTTTTTAAAAATAATAAATATTATAAAAAATAATAATAATATTTTTTAAAATGTTAATTTATTATTATTTTATAAGATAACATATTATTTTTTAATTTTAAAAATAATAACATACTAATTTATTTTTTTTAAATAATATTTTTATTACTTTTTAAAAAATAATATATTTTAAGATTTGAATCGATCCATTGAATCAAATTAAATTAAATCTAATATATTATCCATAAATAAAATATGATATTTCATCAATTTGAAAGTCAAATTTTTGCATTTAATAGCCTTCGAAAGTTTGGAGAAGGTATGAGAAAAAGTGCAGGGTGGGGATGTGATCGAAATTAGCATTTATTGAGAGAGAATGAGAGCCATGGTGAGGTAGCAGGGGATGGGGTGACACTGACAGGCATGAAGAAGGTATAAGAATAAGAAGAAAGAAGAATAAAATAAAATATTATTTTATAAAAAAAGAAAAAAAGAGAAAAAAAGAAAAGAAAAGAAGAGAAAAAAAGAGAAAAAAAAATTTTCTCTTTCTTCAGTGGTGGCACCGATAATGACAATATCGACAAGAGCGCTAGGAGGTGTGATTGGGATCAGCATTTGCCAAAAGAGAAGAAAAATAGTGGTGGGGTAGCACCGGTGAGCACAAAGAAGGTATGAGAAAAAGAGAAAGGGTGAGGATGCGATCGGATTGACGTTTGCCGAGAAAGAAGAGCCATGATGGGGTGACAAGGGGGTGTGGTGGCACTAGCGAGTGCATAGAAGGTATGAAAATAAGAAGAAAAAAAAATAAAATATTATTTTATAAAATAATAAAAAATATAGTATATATAATAAATAAATAAAATATTTAAAAAGTTAAACAAATATTTATTATGAATATTTATTATTAAAAATTTTTAATAATTATAGGCTATAATTATCCATCCTATGCAATGTACGGGTCTTCGACTAGTTAATACTTAAATCATGCCATAATATGAAAATCTATTAAAGGACCTCAGATGTGTATCTCATCTATCATAGCATCTTCATCAGTAGAAGGATTGTGCTTTGACTTAGACTATTGCACAGACGATAAAGGACTGGCCTCGTGTTGCTGTGCGGATGATGAAGGACTAGCCTCGAACTACCGTGGCTGTCTCGACCGTCGGGGCTGATCAGAACATAATCCATCATAAGAAGTGTACAACTTGATATCATCAAATCATCTACATCGAGGCATGATAACACCTAGCACTCACAAATAAAAATATAAATCAGTTAATATATATTATCAAATAATAAATAAAATTATGATTGAATTGCAAAAAAGAATCAAGATTTACTAAATGAGCATGATGACATAATACAAAATTTCATATAAAATGTATACATATGAATAGTCTCTTACCAATTAAGAATTAATCAATATTTTCTCATTCAATATCCCTCTTAACCAAGCTTGTAGCGTTTAGATCATCAATCAAGACAAGATTGTAAGGCATATATTATATATAAGTCTCATCATTCTTTTCTTTCAACCTTTTTTTCATATTGTATAAGTCTCTGGGTTTCATTCTTATAACAACAGCCTATTCCTTATCTTTCAAATCTTGTATAAAAAATACTTGATGAGTTTAAGATAAAAAAATAAATGGATCATTTTTTAATAACACATCAGTATGTATCAATCTTGAAAAATTTATAAGTATAAATCCATTTGTATTTTGCTTCAAGCCTTTTGACGAGTTTATATCCACCAAATTACATCTAAATAATATGACTTTAAATCTTCCATAATAATCTAACTAAAAAATATCTGTAAGTACACTATAATATATCTTTCTATCTGCTTCTACCATGACTCCATTGTTTTGGATTTTTCTCACGAAGTTTTCATGTTCTTTTGTATGGAATTTAAATCCATTAATGATGAAACCATTAAATTTGTTGACAATATTGTTAGGATCTCGAGCAATGGCAATTAATTCATCTAAATAGTTACTCTCCATTATCATTATACCTAAATACCATGATATAATTGTTAATATATTATTTGATGTTAATAAATATATTCTACAATCCATCCTTACCCTCACATACATGACTAATCTATTTAAAAATTCATTTAGGGAATAACTCGTTTAACCATCATTGCTCCATTCTTGGATTGGATTGAATGTTGTGGTTTACTCATCTCTAAGCAACCAAAAATTTGCTATAAAAAACTTAATTTATTAATTAAGAATATTATATATTATGATAATGAAAGAAATCAAGATCTATGACTAACCTATGATAATGAGATATTATATCACTATAAAATAACACATAATGATGGGCTTGTGCTGGGGATTTTTTATCAAGAACCATACTTTTAACCTTTCCCAAAGTTCTTCCAGCAGTTAAGAACTTATAAATTTTTGAGTTATTGATAATATCATAATTTCTTTAAGGTCGATTAAAAATAGTCTTTATAGTTTTAAGATATCTTAAACAAAATATCAAACATTTTTCAGCAATATATCTTTCCACAATTGAGCCTTCAAGATAAGCTTTATTTCATAAATAATCTTTTAAATGCATAAAATATCTTTAAAAATTATAAATTTATTAAAATATCAATATGAGTACGATATTACTTATACTAAAGATTTCTAAATTATAACTATAAAATTTTGCAACATCATCTCTCAATAGGATACATCCATCTATAGTATGCCGGTCTACTAAATTTTGCTTTCGTAGTTAAGTGAACAAATAGATGAACCATGATAATGAAAAATCTAGGAGAAAAAATCTTTTCCATATTCAACTGACAACTAAATATAATGATAACTGAGTAACAATAGCAACCACTTATTTTGGCATTGATGATCTAAAGCCAGTAAAAAATATCTTGCATCAAAATTTGACCATCATGACTTTTAAGATTTGATAGTTTCCATTCTTTGAAATTTATACATCTTAAAATATTTGATGCATAGCCATCAAGAATTTTAATATTTTTTAAAAAATATCAAAAAAAGATCTTTCTCTTGAATCGATATTATATAACATGCAGGAGGTATATAAAGTTTACCATTAATAAGCTCTTTAGGATAAAGCTCTTATTTTATGTCCATCTCTTTCAAATCTAAACATGCCTTTAAGTTATCTTTATTCTTTCCATCAAGATTTAATAATATGCCAATCAAATTATCACAATCATTCTTCTCTATATGCATCACGTCATGATTATATCTCAAAAAATTATACTCCTAATAAGATAAATCAAAAAAATACTTTTTTCTTCCACAACTGCTTAATAACTCTATGTGTAGATACCTCCATTATATCATCATCATTTCGACTTTCGTGATCATCATCATCATAGAATCAGCATCCTCAAACATCCTTGAATCAAGATTGCGAGTAATGACTTCCTCTATCAACCCTTCATTTGTTAAAACATCAATATTTTCCCTTACTCTTTTCTTAGAACACTTGGAAACCTTACCATATCTATGATTCATGCCATGTATTTGTATAAGAACCTTAGTTCGAGATGGTGGTAAAGAAGCATATTATAATTATATAGTACCATTAAATATATATTGTTAAAATCGAAATGGATAGTCGGCTTCCAACCATCAACGATGGCCCATATAGTAGAATTTTTCTTCATATTTTAACCAATGTGAATGGATAGCATCTCCATAAGCAAGACATGCAATAGTCCCTTTGTTCTCCATCTAGATAAATTGGCATATGCAGAAAAATCATTGATAGTCCAAATACGAGCTATCCTTAGTTTGAATGTCTAACCACTGTAAGCATCAAATGCATCAATATCCTTTCATAATTATTTTAATTCTTTTATTAAAGGTTGCCAAAAAATATCAATATTATTACCTAGACCCTTATCGTCCGGAATAACCATTAATAGGATAAGTGAAGACTATTTTATACAAATCTATGGTGGCAAATTATATGAAATCAGAATGACCAGCCAAGTGTTATAAGTAGAACTTAGCGTCTGAAATGGATTGAAGCCATCAGTAGATAAATCTAATCTAACTCTACAAATATCTAAGAGAAAATCTAGATACCGATCATTGAATGCTTTCCATGCTAAACTATTAGGTGGATGTTTCAACATTTCATCTTTTGTACGACCTTCTTCATGCCATCTCATAGATAAGCTATCTTTGATGTGAAGAAAATCATGCAGAGTTTTAGCATGCTTTTCAAAATATTTTTCGAATATTATTATAGCAGAAGCATTAGATTAATCTAAAATTAACCTATGCATGCATTGATCAAATCAGAAAATCCTACTCAGGATCTAGACATGCTAATATATAATTTAAAATTTAAATATGATCGATCAACAAATCATATTTGCTGACCGATTCAAGTTTAGATCTCGATACCTATGCACGGATAGCTAATCTCCATGATCTGAATCCATCAAAATATGCTCTAGTGTCATGCTACACCCGCATACTTATCCATCCTCTATAGTTGGTCCACACAGAGCTCTTGATCCCGACCAGCTCCATCGGAGTGCTAGCTCCTCGTTAGAGCCTTCAACGGTTAATCTTGATTGATCCAATCGATCATCTTTCTTCTGATCTTTCAAATATCCTAGAAGATTAGATGATGTATATTGGAGGATGATGAGGTGGTGTACAAAGTTTTATAGCGATCCGATGCTCACAGCACTCAATCTCTCCACCCGAATCCTGAGTCCCAACTCTAGGATTTTACATATACCAAAAATCCTGATGACTAGAAATCCTCTCACGCCTACTCTCTTTGGAGTTTTCCCATGAAAAAAATTTTCACGAGTAGAGAGACTCTCCCTTTACTATACACCCACTATAAAACATTTTTTAGATGGGCAATAAAAAAAGGAAAAATTTAGGAAGTGGCATGTGAGTGGAATGTAGGTGCATGAAAGACTTTCTCCTTCTCTAGACTCCTCCACGCCCAGACTACCACCCCTCTTAGGTTTTTCTCTCTCTAAGAAACTTCTTGCACCCCTCTCAGATATCTCATACTCTCTTATGCATGCCAGAAAAAAATCCCATTTAAAAATGGGTGATACAGTGGCAAAAATGCATGGAGAGGTTAAGTGGTTTCCTATAGTGGCAAAAATGCATGGAGAGGTTAAGTGGTTTTCATTTGAATTTTGAAAACTATTGGGGATAAACCCCGATCCCGTCGAAGTCTAGTTTGATACTTAGCCTAATGTAACTAATAATCATGAAAGAGCTTCGATCGAAAATTCTCCCTCCAACGGGCGAACCCCAACCGAACTCCTTTAGCAGCCGAACTCCTCCAACGGTCGAACCCCTCCTAGACTCCCTCCAGCAGTCGAACCCCTTTCAAACTCCTATAGCGGTTGAACTCCATCCAGACTTCTCCATCAATTGGACTCCTTCTAGACCTCTCCATTAGTCAAACTCCTTCTAGACTTCTCCTTCGATCGGACCTCTCCGTCAGTCGGACTCCTCCCAAACTTTTTCTTTAGTCGGATTCCTCCAGGAGCCGAACTCCTTCCAAACTTTTTCTTCAATCAAATTCATTTAGGAACCAAACTCCTTCTAAACTTCTTCTTCAGTCAAATTTCTCCAAGTGTCAAACTTCTTTTGGACTTCTCCTTCAGTTGGATTCCTCCAAGAGTAGAACTCCTTCTGGACTTTTTCTTTGATCGAATTCCTCCAAGAGCCAAACTCCTTTTAAACTTCTCCTTCAATCAAATTCCTCCAGGAGCCAAACTCCTTCCAAACTTCTTCTTTAGTCGGATTCCTTCAGGAGCCGAACTCCTTCCAAACTTCTTCTTCAATCAGATTTCTTCAGGAGTCGAACTTCTTTCGAACTTCTTCTTCAGTCGGATTTCTCCAGCGGATTACTTCTAGATTTCAGCTAGCATTTCTCTTGAATGATCTCCTTTAGCCATATTTTCTTTAAGAGTCTGAACTTTTCTAGAATTGATATATGTCAAAGTTCTTCATCAACCAATGCTTGCTTCTCTCAAACTTCAACTATTAAATCTTGACGAACGGGCACATCACGATAGACAACATCTCTCTCTCTCCATAGCAAACCCCATGCAGCCCCGAATGGCCCACTACCAGATGGTTATGGCTGTCACTATTAGTTTGCTACAGGCGATACCTCTCTCTCCGTAGCAAATCCCATGCGGCCCCGAGCGGTCCACTATCGAATGGTTATGGCTATCACTATCAGTCTACTATAGGCTCCATCTATAAAAAGGGATCCTCTAGATACGTTTCTCTAAGCTCTCTTCTTCTTTCCAAAACTCTGTTAAACTCTTTTCTGAGCACTCCATTTTTGTTGGTCAGAAGAGCTGACTTGATGGTCGAAAGATCCTACCGGAGCCATCACCATCGACTCCGGATGGGACTTTACTTTGTAGGTCACCGACGGCGACCTCTCCTTCCTCAACTCCAGCTCGATCTGACATCGATCAGATTTCACACCAATAAGATTGGCACTAAAGGAAGGACCCTCTATTCCTGAGGTACCCTTGTTCTTGAAGGAGTGCTCAGTCAATCCTATGGATCTTCTTCTTCAAGGTTTATCTCTATCTTCTCCCTCAATCCTAAGAAATGCCTCCAAAGAAGATGACTACCTGGAGATCTACCACTTCTATCATCAGATCTAAGCCAGACCCATCCATTCTTGCTTTAGCATCGGCACTTCAACCTCCTCCTCCATCGACCACTACGGTAGATCCAGAGTAGTTTAATCTACTGATGCGGTGGGTTCAAGGCCTCATCGAAATGGTATAGGCCATGCGGCAGCCTCCGACAGCGATTCCACCAGGAAATCCACCATCGGAATATCAAAAACTGATTCTAAAGAAGAGCACTTGGGCTAGCATACCTGTCACCCCTGGGAAGGAGAAATAGAGAGCAGAGGATCCTTGCTCGGATCATGATTCTTCTCTAGAAGAGACCTTCCCCATCTATAGCCAGAAGCCTTCTAAGATCTACGATCGAGATGATGTCCTCGATCAAAAACTATAGAAGATGGATCGACGGATTGAGGAACTCCATCACATCCCCAGCTCGCCATGATGATGTCTATATTGATCCTCCTTTCTCTCTCCAAATTATGCAAGAGCCCATTCTGCCAAACTTCAAGCTTCCCTAATTTAAAAGCTACGACGAAATCTCTAATCCGGTCGATCACCTAGAGGCCTTTCGGACCATGATGCTGCTTTATGGTGCACCAGATGCCATCTTAAGCTGAGCTTTCTCGTCTACCTTGAAGGAAGCAGTAAGAAATTAATACTCGGTATTGAGGCTAGGTACGATCTTCTTCTTCGATCAGATGAGCCATCAGTTTGTGGCTCACTTCTTCATTAGTCGGACTCCTTCTAGACTTCTCCATCAATCGAGCTTCTCCACCAGTCGGACTTCTTCTGGACTTCTCCATTAGTCGAACTCCATCCGAATTTCTTCAGTGGATTACTTTCAGATTTTAAGTAGTATTCCTCTCGGATGATCTCCTCTAGCCGTATTCTCATTAGGAGTCCAAACTTCTTTGGAATTGACATACGTCAAAGCTCTTCACCCCTCCATGTGGCCCCAAGCAGCTCAGTACCGGACGGCTATGGCTGTCACTATCAGTCTGCTACAAGCAGTGCCCCTCTCTGTAACAAACCCCATGCGACTCTGAGTGGCCAGTTATCGAATGGCTATGACTATCACTATCAATCTGCTATAGGCGATGCCCCTCTTAGTAATAAACCCCACGTGGTCAGCTATCGGACGGCTATGGCTATCACTATCGATGGTGGAGTTCGGACTCCTAAAGGAAATACGACTAGAGGAGATCATCCATAAGGAATGCTAGCTAAAATCTGTAAGTAATCTGCTGAAAGAATCCAACTAAAGTAGAAGTCCAAAAAGAGTTTAGCTTCTAGAGGAATCCAACTGAAAGAGAAGTTCGAAAGGAGTTCAACTCTTGGAAAAATTTGACTGAAGAAGAAGTTCAGAGAAAATTCAACTCCTAGAAAAATCTGATTGAAGGAGAAGTACAGAACACCTCTCTATCCATAGCAAACCCCATGCGGCCCCGAGCGACCCACTATCGGACGGTTATGGCTGTCACTATCAGTCTGCTACAGGCGACACCTCTCTCTCCATAGCAAACCCCACATGGCTCCGAGCAGCCCACTACTGGATGATTATGGCTGTCATGTTAGGAACAAGAGGAAAACCTCATCCTAACATGAGCAAGTCGAAGATCTCTGATTATTTAAGATAGGAGGAGGGGAGAGGCCCATACAATGGCCCTAATGTGCCTCTATAGTTTGTTAGGAACAGGAGGAGAACCTTGTCCTGATGTGGGAAAAGTCGAAGGCCTCATTCATTTTAGATGAGGTAAGAAGAGAGGCCCCGATAATGGCCCTAATATGCCCCTACAGTTCGATTAGGAACAGGAGAAGAATCTCATCCTAACATGAGCAAAGTCAAAGACCTTCAGTTATTTAAGATAGGAGGAGGGGAGAGGCCCATTCAACGGCCCATCTGTGCCACTATTGCTATGTTAGGAATAGGAGGAGAACCTTGTCCTAACATGAGTAAGTCGAAGACCTTCGATTATTTAAGACAAGAGGAAGAAAGAGGCCCCTTCAATAGCCCATCTGTGCCCCTATTGCCATATTAGGAATAGGAGGAGAACCTCATCCTAACATGAGCAAGTCGAAGACCTCCGGTTATTTAAGATAGGAGGAGGAGAGAGGCCTATTCAATGGCCCATCCATGCCCCTATTGCCATATTAGGACCGAGAGGAGAACCTCGTCCTAATATGAGCAAGTCAAAAAACCTTCGATTATTTAAGATAGGAGGAGAGAGGTCCATTCAATGGTCCATCTATGCCCCTATTGCCATGTTTAGAAATAGGAGGAGAATCTCATCCTAACATGAGCAAGTCGAAGACCTTCAGTTATCTAAGATAGGAGGAGAGAGGGCCCATTCAACGATCCATCTGTGTCCCTATTGCCATGTTAGGAATAGGAGGAGAACCTCATCCTAACATGAGCAAGTCGAAACACCTCTGATTATTTAAAACATGAGGAGGAGAGAAGCCCATTCAACGGCCCATCTATGCTCCTATTGCCATGTTAGGAACAGGAGGAGAACCTCGTCCTAACATGTGCAAGTCGAAAGACCTCCGATTATTTAAGATAGGAGGAGGGGAGAGGTCCATACAACGGTCCTAATGTGCCCCTACAATCTATTAGGAATAGGAGGAGAACCTCATCCTAACATGAGCAAAGTCGAAGACCTCATTCATTTTAGACGAGGTGAGAAGAGAGGTCCTGACAATGGCCCTAATATGTCCCTACAGCCTGATTAGGAATAAAAGAAGAACCTCATCCTAACGTGAGCAAAATCAAAGGCCTCATTCATTTTAGACGAGGTGAGAAGAGAGGCCCCGATAATGGTCCTAATGTGCCCCTGCCATCTATTAGGAGCGGAAGGAGAACCTCATCCTAACATGGGCAAAAGTCAGAACCTCGTAGGCCAAAGACGTGGAGAAGGAAGAAGCTCGGCGAAGAATCCTAACACATATTTTTCCATGATAACCTAACTATGTCAAATGCAAAAATCAGAACCTTACCCTGGTTGGCAAGAGAGGTCCTAGTTCAACGTCCACAATAGGCTCGGCATCCACAACGAGCTCGACGTCCACAATAAGCAACATGGGAATTCAGGATCGAAACTCTTTCCCAAGCTTCAACCTCAATAGGAGATACGATCTCCTTCAACCTTGACTAGAGATAAGATCTCTCCCGAGCTTCAACTTCAACGTCAACAGGAGATAAGATCTCCTTCAACCTCGACTGGAGATAAGATCTTTCCCGAGCTTCAATGTCAATAGGGGATAAGATCTCCTTCAACCTCGGTTGGAGATAAGATCTCCCCCGAGCTACAACGTCACCATCAACGTCAATAGGAGATAAGATCTCCTTCAACCTAGGCTGAAGATAAGATCTCTCCCAAGCTTCAACGTCAACCTCAAATAGGAGATAAGATCTCCTTCAATCTCAGTAGGAGATAAGATCTCTCCCGAGCTTCAACCTCAATGGGTGTAGAGCTCGAAAAAGAACTTTGGCAGTCATCTTTTTGTACTCCCTTCTTTCGAATTTCAAACTCGGAAGTGGAGGGACTTTGTTGGGAATAAACTTCTCTCCCATCAAAGTCCAGTCTGATGCTTAGCCTAATGCAACTAGTAATCACAGAAGAGCTTCGATCAAAAATTCTTCCTCCAGTGGTTGAACCCCAGTCGAACTCCTTCAAGTAGCCAAACTCCTCCAGTGGTCGAATCTCTTTCGAACTCCTACAATGGTCGAACTCCATCCGAACTTCTCCATCAATCGAATTCCTTTCGGACTTCTCCTTCTGTCGAATTACTCTTCCGAACTTCTCCTTCAGTCGAATTCCTCCAGGAGCCAAACTCCTTCCGAACTTCTCCTTTAGTCGGATTCCTCTAGGAGCCAAACTCCTTCCAAACTTCTCCTTCAGTTGGATTCTCCTTCCGAACTTCTCCTTCAGTTGGATTCCTTCAGGAGCCAAACTCCTTCCGGACTTCTTCTTCAGTCGAATTCCTCTAGGAACCGAACTCCTTTCAGACTTCTCCTTCAATCGAATTCCTTCAAGAGCCAAACTCCTTCTGGACTGCTCCTTCAATTGGATTCCTCTAGGAGCCAAATTTCTTCCAGACTTCTCCTTTAGTTGGATTCTCCTTCCGAACTTCTTCGTCAGTCGGATTCCTTTAGGAGCCGAACTCTTTCCAGACTTCTCCTTCAATTAGATTTTTTTAGGAGCCGAACTCCTTCCGAACTTCTTCTTTAGTCGGATTCTTTTAGGAGCTAAACTCCTTCCGGGCTTCTCCTTCAATCGGATTCCTTCAGGAGCCAAATTTCTTTTGAACTTCTCCTTCAGTCGGATTCCTTCAGGAGCCAAACTCCTTCCAAACTTTTCTTTCAATCGGATTCCTCCAGAAGTTGAACTCCTTCCAGACTTTTCCTTCAGTCAGATTTCTCTAGTTGATTACTTTTAGATTTTAGCTAGCATTCCTCCTGGATGATCTCCTCTAGCCGTATTCCCTTTAGGAGTCCGAACTTCTTTAGAATTGATATATGTCAAAGTTCTTCATCAACCAATGCCTGCTTCCTCCGAACTTCAACTATTAAATCTTGACGAATGGGCACATTATGATAGGCGACACCTCTCTCTCCATAGCAAACCCCATGCGGCCCCGAGCGGCTTACTACTAGATAGTTAAGGCTGTCACTATCAGTCTACTACAGATGACACCTCTCTCTCCATAGCAAACTTCATGCGGCCCCAAGTGGCCCACTACTGAATGGTTATGGCTGTTACTATCAGTCTACTACAGATGACACCTCTCTCTCTCTCCATAACAAACCCCACGTGGCTTCGAGCGGCCCACTATCGAACGATTATGGTTGTCACTATTAGTCTGCTATAGGCTTTGTTTATAAAATAGGACCCTCAAGATACGTTTTTACTAAGCTCACTTCTCCTTCTCAAAACTCTGTGAAACTCTTTCCTGAGCACTCCATTTCTGTTGGCCAGAAGAGCTAACTTGATCGTCGGAGGATCCTACCAGAGCCATCACCACCGACTCCAGATGAAACTTTGCTTTGCAGGTCACCAACGGTGACCTCTCCTTTCTTGACTCCAACTCGATTTGACATCGATCAGATTTCACACCAACAGAATTAGCTTTAGAGGAAGGGCCCTCTATTCCTGAGATACCCTTATTCTTGAAGGAGTGCTCAGTCGATCCTGTGGATCTTCTTCAAGATTCATCTTCATCCTCTTCCTCAATCCTAAGAAATGCCATCAAAGAAGGCAACTATCTAGAAATCTATCGCTTCTATTGTCAGATCCGAGCCAGATCCATCCATTCCTGCTCCAGCATCGGTGCTTCAACCTCCTCCTCCATCGGCTACCATGATAGATCTAGAGTAGTTTAACCTACTGATGTGGTGGATTCAGAGCCTCACCAAAATGGTATAGGCTATGTGGTAGCCTTCAATGGTGATTCTGCTAGGAAATCCACCATCGGGATATCAGGAATGGGTCCCAAGGAAGAGCACTTGGGCTAGCATATCCGTCGCCCCTAGAAAGAAGAAATAGAGAGCAGAGAATTCTTACTCAGATCGTAATTCTTCTTCAGAAGAGACCTTCCCCATCTATAGCCAGAAGCCTTCCATGATCTACGATCGAGATGAAGTCCTCAATCAAAAACTACGAGAGATGGACCGATGGATTGAGAAACACCACCACGTCGTCCCGACTCGTCATGATGATGTCTGCACCGATCCCCCTTTCTCTCCCCAAATTATGCAAGAGTTCATTCCGTCGAACTTCAAGCTCTTCCAATTTAAAACTATGATAGAACGTCTGATTCGGTCGATCACCTAAAGTCCTTCTAGACCATGATGCTGCTCCATGGCGCACCAGACGCCATCTTATGCCGAGCTTTCCCATCTATCTTGAAGAGAGCAGTAAAAAATTGATACTCGACACTGAGGCTAGGTATGATCTTCTCCTTCGATCAGATGAGCCATCAGTTTGTGGCTCACTTCGTCAGCAGTCAACGTCCGCATCGAGGTTTGGATTTTTTGATGAATATCAAGCAGAAAGAGGAAGAATCTATCTGGGCTTATGTCATCCGATTTATTGCTACTATATTGGAGGTCCAAAACCTAGACCAGTCTGTTGCAATGACTGTACTCAAGGGCAGCCTTCAAAAGAATGATTTATTATTCTCTTTGAAGAAGAAGTACCCCAGAGACTTTGTTGATCTACTAGCTTAGGTTGAGGGATAGGCTCGAGCAGAAGAAGCCTTTAAATTGAAAGATGAGAAAATCACAGGAGAGTGACAGACGGGCAAGTCTAATAAACTCATAGCTGATAGAGGGCCGAATGAAGTCCGACCATGCTCACGGACTCCCCCCGAGCGCAAGCGAGCCTGAACTCCTCCTCGAGCTCGTCATCAAAGAAGCTCCAATAGAAAGGCGCGAAGAAGTTCTCCCCCTAGAAGAAGAATTATGATCTCCCCCAAATAAGTGCAATCGAAGCAAGTACTATTTGTATCATCATGATTACGGCCACGATACTGAAAAATACATTCAGCTCCAAGATGAGATCGAAGAGCTCATCAGAAGAGGCTAGCTGGGTCGATTCCTCAGACGCCGACCTGAAGCAAGTGAAGATCGATCGAGGGCACTGTCATAGCCAAAACCACCAAAAAGGAAGGAACAACAAAGAGATCGACCGTCTCTCGACATCATCAATACTATCTCTAAGAGACTTAGTGCTTCGACGAGCCACCATCTCTCGGCCTCAGAGGCAAGGAAAGCTTGCACCAAATTGGAAAGACCCATATGAAATAGAGGAGGTCATCCGGCCCAGAGCTTATCGCCTGAAGGAGCTTGAAGGAACAACACTCCCACGACCTTAAAATTAAGAAAATCTAAGAATGTGCTATCAGTAATTTTTCTCCAATAAAACTCCTTCATTTCAACATTATTGTTTCTTGGTGCAAAAACTATATGATGACAGAAAAGAAGCAATCGAAAGTGGCCATGTTAGGAATAGGAGGAGAACCTCATCTTAACATGAGCAAGTCAAAGATCTTTGATTATTTAAGATAGGAGGAGGGGAGAGGCCCATTCAACAACCCATCTGTGCCCCTATTATCATGTTAGGAACAGGAGGAGAATCTCGTCCTAACATGAGCAAGTCGAAGACCTTCGATTATTTAAAATAGGAGGAGGGGAGAGGCCATTCAATGGCCCATCTGTGCTCCTAGTGTGATGTTAGAAATAGGAGGAGAATCTTATCCTAACATGAGCAAGTCGAAGACCTCTGATTATTTAAGATAGTAGGAGGAGAGAGGCTCATTCAACGATCCATCTATGCCCCTAGTGCCATGTTAGGAATAGGAGGAGAACCTCATCCTAACATGAGCAAGTCGAAGACCTCTGATTATTTAAGATAGGAGGAGGAGAGAGGCCCATTCGATGGCCCATCTGTGTCCCTATTGCCATATTAGAAATAGGAGGAGAACCTCATCCTAACATGAGCAAGTTGAACACCTCCAGTTATTTAAGACATGAGGAGGGGAGAGGCCCATTCAATGACCCATCTGTGCCCCTAGTGCCATGTTAGGAATAGGAGGAGAACCTCATCCTAACATGAGCAAGTTGAAGACCTTCGATTATTTAAGACAGGAGGAGGGGAGAGGCCCATTCAATGACCCATCTGTACCCCTAGTGCCATGTTAGCAACAGGAAGAGAACCTCGTCCTAACATGAGCAAGTCAAAGACCTCTGATTATTTAAGACAGGAGGAGAAGAGAGGCCCCGACAATGGCCCCTATGTGCCCCTACAGCCCATTAGGAACAGAAGGAGAACCTCATCCGAACATAAGCAAAGTCGAAGGCCTCATTCATTTTAGATGAGGTGAGAAGAGAGGTCCTAACAACAGCCCTTATGTGCCCCTACAGTCGGTTAGGAATAGGAGGAGAACCTCATCCTAACGTGAGCAAAGTTAAAGGCCTCGTTCATTTTAGATGAGGTTAGAAGAGAGGCCCCGACAACGGCCCTTATATGCACCTACAGTCCATTAGGAACAAGAGGAGAACCTCATCCTAATGTGAGCAAAGTCGACGGCTCCATTCATTTTAGACGAGGTGAGAAGAGAGGCTCCGACAATGGCCTTATATGCCCCTACAATCCATTAGGCACGGGAGAAGAACCTCATCCTAACATGAGCAAAAGTTGAAGGCCTCATTCATTTTAGACAAGGTGAGAAGAGAGGCCCCAACAATGGCCCTTATGTGCCCCTACAGTCTGTTAGGAACAGGAAGAGAACCTCATCCTAACGTGAGCAAAGTCGAAAGCCTCATTCATTTTAGATGAGATGAGCAGAGAGACTCCGACAATGGCCCTAATATGCCCCTACAGTCCGATTAAGAATGGGAGGAGAACCTCATCCTAACGTGAGCAAAGTTGAAGGTCTCGTTTATTTTAGATGAGGTAAGAAGAAAGGCCCCGATAACGATCCTAAGGTACCCCTGCCGTCTGTTAAGAATGGGAGGAGAATCTCATCCTAACATGAGCAAAAGTCAGAACCTCGTAGGCCAAAAACATAGAGAAGGAAGAAGCTCGGTGGAGAATTCTAACACGTATTTTTCCACGACAACCTGACTACGTCAAATGCGAAAAGTAGAACCTTATCCTGATTGGCAAGAGAGGTCCTAGTTTGACGTCCACAACAAGCTTGGCATCCACAACAAGCAACAAGCATGGGAACCCAGGACCGAAACTCTTCCTCGAGCTTCAACCTCAATAGGAGATAAGATCTCCTTCAACCTCGGCTGGAGATAAGATCTCCCCCAAGTTTCAACTTCAACGTCAACAGGAGATAAGATCTCCTTCAACCTCGACTAGAGATAAGATCTCCCCTGAGCTTTAACCTCAATCTCAACAGGAGATAGGATCTCCTTCAACCTCGACTACAGATAAGATCCCCCGAGCTTCAATGTCAACAGGGGATAAGATCTTCTTCAACCTCAACTGGAGATAAGATCTCCTCCGAGCTTCAATGTCAACCTCAACATTAGATAAGATCTTCTTCAACCTTCGTAGGAGATAAGATCTCCCCCGAGCTTCAACCTCAATGGGGGCAGAGCCTGAAAAAGGACTTCGATAATCATTTTTTTGTACTTCCTTCTTTCAAATTTTGAACTCAAAAGTAGGGGGCTACTGTTGGGGATAAACCCCACTCTCATCGAAGTCCAGTCTGATGCTTAGCCTAATGCATCTGGTAATCACGAAAGAGCTTCGATCGAAAATTCTTTCTCCAACGGTCGAACCCCAGCCGAACTCCTCCAACGGTCAAACCCCTCCTGGACTCCCTCTAGCAGCCAAACTCCTTCAAGCAACCGAACTCCTCCAGTAGTCGAACCCCTTTCAAACTCCTATAGCAACCAAACTACATCCAGACTTCTCCATCAGTCGGACTCCTTCTGGACCTCTCCATCAGTCGAACTCCTTCCGGACTTCTTCGATTGGACCTCTCCGTCAGTCAGACTCCTCCCAAACTTCTCCTTCAGTCAAATTTCTTCAAGAGCTGAACTCCTTCCAAACTTCTCCTTCAGTCAAATTCCTTCAAGAGCTGAACTCCTTTTGGACTTTTTCTTCAGTTGGATTCCTCCAGGAGCCGAACTCCTTTCGAACTTTTTCTTCAGTCAAATTCCTCCAAGAGACGAACTCCTTTCAAACTTCTTCTTGAGTCAAATTCCTCTAGGAGCCAAACTCCTTTTGCACTTCTTCTTCAATCAAATTCTTCTAGAAGCCAAACTCTTTTCAGACTTCTTCTTCAATCGAATTTCTCGAGAAGCCAAACTCCTTTCAGACTTCTCCTTCAATCGAATTCCTCTAGGAGCCAAACTTCTTTCGGACTTCTCCTTCAGTTGGATTTCTTTAGGAGCCGAATTCCTTCCAAACTTCTCCTTCAGTCTCATTCCTCTAGGAGCCAAATTTCTTTCGGACTTCTTCTTTAGTCGGATTACTTCAGAAGTCGAATTTCTTTTGAACTTCTCCTTTAGGTGAATTCCTCTAGGGGCCAAACTCCTTCCGAACTTCTTCAGTCAGATTCCTCCAGCGGATTACTTCTAGATTTCAGCTAGTATTCCTTTCGGATGATCTCCTCTAGCCGTATTCTCTTTAGGAGTCTGAACTCCTCTAGAATTGATATATGTCAAAGTTCTTCATCAACCAATGCCTGCTTCCTCCAAACTTCGACTATTAAATCTCGATGAACTGGCACATCACGATAGATGACACCTCTCTCTTCATAGCAAATCTCATGCAGCCTCGAGCGGTCCACTACCGGACGGTTATGGTTGTCACTATCAGTCTGCTATAGGTGACACCTCTCTCTCCATAGCAAACCCCATGCGACCCCGAGCTGCCCACTACTAGATGGTTATGGCTGTCACTATCAGTCTGCTACAGGCTCCATCTATAAAAAGGGATCCTCTAGATACATTTTCTCTAAGCTATCTTCTCCTTTCCGAAACTCTACTAAACTCTTTTCTGAGTACTCCATTTTTGTTGAACAGAAGAACTGACTTGATTGTCGAAGGCTCCTATCGGAGCCATCACCACCAACTCCAAATAAGACTTTGCTTTACAGGTTATCGACGGTGACCTCTCCTTCCTCGACTCCAACTCGATCTGGCATCGATCAGATTTCACACCAACAGAAACCATATCCACTTTCAGTGCCCACCAAAGTGGGTGATAAGCAGAAGGACTCTCCTTTTGCTTGCCCACTCTAAAAAATTATTCATGAAAAAGTGCGATAAAAGGAGGAGGGTGTGGAGAAAAGATAAGGATGAGAAGGTTAGGTTGTTTCAACCAAACAACCATCAATTGAATTCAGAATTCAATTATGTTTGAACCGGTCAAACACTTGGACCAGGTCAAAAGGAGAAAAGAGGGGAGGTGCACATTTTTTCTGGATGTGAGAAACTCTCACATAAATGCAGATGGGGCATGGAAAAGTAAAAAATGATAGGTGCATGGGAGAGTTTGAATTTAAATCTTATTTGACTTGGTCTAAATTGGTTTCCACTAAACCAATTAATATAGACCCAATTAGACTAAGTCAAATCCAACTAAATTAGGCTTAACCCAACCCAATAAAATTTTAATCAAATTAAAAATTAATTAGATCCAACCCCTTATCAAATCAGGGTCAAATCTCTGATAGCGATCAGATCATCTCATAACCTGATCAAGTCATACCCAATTGAATCAAATTCAATCAAACTTGATCGAATCCTCATCATTCAATCAAATTAAGCTAATCAATAATTAAATTATTAATTAATCCTCCAAAAATAAAGAGTCTCAATTGGGTGAGTGTCTGGGCAATAGAGTTTCATCAACATGAAACTCTTGAAGAGTCCTAAACCAGTGGGACTCTTGAACCTAGTGTCCCAAATGAATGAAACTTATGATCACAGAGTTTCAGACCAGTAGAACTCTTGATCAGAGAGTTCCAAACAAGGACTTTGAGTCCCAATCTAGTGGGACCCAAAAAGGTAGAATCCCAGTCCAGTAGAACTTCTAGTCATAGAGTTTCAGTCTAGTGGGACTCTTGATCAGCCATCAGATCAGATAGAAACTCCTACCGTGTGACCCTATAGGTTCGAATCCTAAGCTAATAGCATAAGAACTAATTTTTTGTACCAATCGATGTAACTATCTAGTAATGATACCCTACGTTTGGATCGTTGAAAAAGTCGCAATGCGACAATGATGAACCTGTGGCATATGGTTACTATATAATTTATCTTCTTGACCTCGATGCTCAAAGGACAATCTAGGGTTTACTGCCAATCCTAAAATTCATCCATAGTATATTTCAAAATTTAGTATCCTTCACATGAACCACCCTGACTAAGGGTTTACTAAATTGAAATACAGTAATGCACTTGCTCCAACTCTTAGAGGGGTCAATCCCAACTTGACTCACGCACTGACTATTAGGGTTTCGACTATTCTGATACCACTTATTAAAAATCTAGTATCGATAAATTATGATAGAAAGAAAGAAGAAAATAAAATAAAAAAGCAACCAAATACGTGGATCAGTCTCAGGGCTCACCTCCATAGGGCATGCAAAGCTTCACTATGAGAGAGAAAAGCAAACAATACAAGAGAAACTTATCACTCAATCCTTATACAAGAGTCTCTCAATAAGAAGTCTCAAAATCTTTATAAAAACTCTCTAAAATCTCTTAAGAAGCCTCTCAACACCTACAGGATGTCACTAGCTTTTCAACACAACAAACGGTTTATCAATCAAAGTTATATAGACTCCAAAAATTCAAAAATTATGTTTTAGTTGGAAATCTAGTTCCAAATACATCCGAGATCAAATTTGGACTGTCCGATCATGATCGGCTCCCTTCTGGGCCATCGGATCATGCAACAATAGTCCTAATAAGGGTCGGATGGCATTTGAACCATCAAATCATGATTGGCTCACGTCTGAGCTATCGAATCGTGATCGATCCATGGAACAGTGCCGAGGACCATACGAAATGCCAAGGGAATCGGGCTTTCAGTCCACGAGGGCTATGGTGGACCGACGGTCCATGATGGACCTCATGGGCCTAGTGCCTATATGGCCTATACCCATGCGGCCTGCTCCTATGCGCTGTTAGATATGTATGCCCTAAAAGCCAGAATTGGATGATACTTGTTATACACTTCTAAGGACAAAATTATAATTTTGACTATAAATAATAAAATAGGTTATTTTCTATCATAATGTGTATTTAGTGTTTGTGATACATCCCTTGAGCAATGGTAATGATAATTCTTATTTTCAAGAGTTGAAAATTTAAGACATGAATTTTCATTATTAACTCATAAAATGCTTCTGACTATAAGATCATCATGAGGATGGTGATTGATCCAGAAGATTGGTGTATAATCACTTCTTTATAGTAGATGAGTCTTGAGTCTAAGGTATAGAAATATCGGAGTGAGAGTACAAGTACTCGTTAGAGAACGAGGGCACTGAGCATGACTATCTCGAGCAGTCATTAGGAAGTCTACCTTCTCATTGATGACTAGCTCGAAGCTGTAGTGGTGTGTCTGGTTCTTTGACCAAGATGCATCGGTAGTTCACCTTGAGGGTATTATAGTTTGACTATACCATGACTCGATTTCCTAGTCATTCAGAATCCTGAGGTGTATATTGGCTATAGCATGTTCATTGTAGGAATTGGATTGTACCAAGAGAAAATCTATCTATCTTGATAGATGAGGAATAGTCGTATGATGATCATGAGAATCAAATCCATAAGCCCATGGCCATAGCAGAGTGAAATAATAGAAAAAGTTTTTATTAAGGTTTTCACATTGGATTTGAATCGAATGATTAATTCATATAACAAAAATTAGGGTTTGACGAGTTCACCTTAACCCATTCCGATTGGGGCTCAAGATAGAGAAACTTAATCACATAGGTAACTGCACCGAGAGGTTTATTTTTAATTATGATGGATTGCCACCATATACTGCTAGATGTCACTGATGAATTTTGGGAGTAATTAGAATGATTTGGATGATCAATCATTCTAGTTGTCTGAATCAGAAAAATTCTGATCCATCGAAAGATATTTTGATGATGTCGATGATAGAGATTGCGACATATCTCATTACCATATGGAACTGAACCTAATTGGATCACACAAATAAGGATTTAGATTTGGATATCATCAATTAGACTAACCCAATTCAATTGATTTGAATTAGATTCAAATAGGTTCAAGAAAATCATGCTAACATACGATTGAGCCTAATATTCTCCTTCAATAATCTTCAAAAGTTATCTCGACTGAGCCAAATGTATTTGGCCTCCCTCAGGTACCTTTATTTGGTTTGACTGAAGCTTGTCTAGGTCAAAAAAAGATTATTTTAATTTATGAAATAAATTTGAGATAATACCTGCCATTTTTCATCACCTGCTAGTTCTTGTCTTTTGACTTTGGTTAAATATTGACCTTTGATACTTAGACATCTGTCCATATGTCATGCACCCATAGAAGAGTAGATGAGGGTTTGTCCCCCTATTAGAAAGAGGAAAGAAGGGGGTGCATGCCTAGGGAGGCATGCATCCAAGGATAATGACGCCTGGAGTCCCATACAGATGGGACTCCAGGTTGCTTCATGGAATAAACTTAGGTAGAGCCTAAAACTCTACTTTGATCAGTCTTGGTGCCACCTAAGGATGCTTGAGAGGGGCTCTCATCAGATTAGATCAGATGATGTCATCCCAGCAATCAGATTTAGATCTGATTGCACGTAGAGACATGATTGGCCAGGATGATGTGGCACTGCATGGTGCAGCAGGATCTATATAAACCCTATCTGCACCTAGGTTTAAGAGGGTTCTCCTCTTTCTCATGCCACATAGCTCTCTACCCTCCTCCATGCCTACCTCTAATCCTCTCTCTCTCCTCCCCATGCCTAAAAGGCTTTGAGCTCAAGTTTGGTGCGATCCAAGCAAGAGAAAGGCGATAAGAAAGGAAGAAGGCAGCACTGCTGCAAGAGACAACATCAGATCTTCAAAAATTATTTTGAAGATCTTCAAGATCAGATCCATATCTGATCTTTGGAGAAAAGATTAAGAAAGAGAAGATCTTCAGATTCTATCTGAGTGGATACCGATAGAGGTCAGACGATTGCATGGCTACATTCAGAACCTCAGAAAATCAGTAGGATCATCACGGGATAATAAGATTACCCAAGAATAAGGTATAAATTAAATTTATTTTATTTTATTTTATTAGATTCATCAAATTAGATCTAAAAAGTATTAGATCTAAGAGAAAAATTTTTAAAATATTCTTCTTGGTCAAATCAGATCTGAATGAATCTGACCCAGAAAATAGAATTTTTTCTTCAATTAGTATCAGAGCTATATTTTCATAAATAATTTAGATCTAATTTTAATTTATTTTTAATTTAATAATTAGGTAATTTCAGATGTCTCATGAGATATGATTAGATTTAAAATCAAAAAAATTAAAAATTAAATAATTTAGATCTAAGTTGTACAAGATGCATAACTAGTTGTAGAATAGAATTATTCTATGTATAGTCTTGCATGATCATAATTTAATTAAGTTATAATTTTTAGATCTATTTATTTACTATTTTTTAATATTATAAATATTATAATAAGATCTAAAAAATAGAAAATAAAATTATTTAATTTTTGGTTCATATAAGATATGATGAATGCATGTTTAGACTAGTTATAGAATAGTTTTACATAATTATCTAGAATAGAATTTATTTTGATATGATCAATTTAAATTTAATTTTTTAGATGACTATGAGATAATTTAGATCTAAAAATATGCATGATATGATATATGAGATGTATGCAAAATATGTTTGTAGTTAGATCAATTTTTATATATGAGATATATGATGTAGATCTAACTAGTTTTATAGTTTTCATATTTCTGATTAAGGCATTCTCCTTGACTGTTTGATGATAAGAATAAAGTAGGATTTAAATATCCTCTCTTTTCATTCAATGAGATATTCTTATGATGTGTAGGGGTGCTGCGTATTCATCCTTAATTAGAAATCTAAAAATTTATTTTCTACAAAATCTTAGATCCTGAAATCCTAAGATTTTATTTACATATTTTATTTGTGAACCCTAAACTTAATTAAGAATTAAGATTATAAAATATGTTAAGTCTAAAATTAAAAATTTTTAGATTTAAGATATATTCATAAAATTGGATTCAAGCTGGGATAGCTCAATTAGGTCTAAGCGATTGATCAAATCGAATCAAGAGTTGGTTAGATGGGATCAAGAGTGCTTAAATTGACCAGCCTAATAGGATTAAGTCTAGATCAAGATCGAGTCACATGAGTGATCGATCAAGTTAAGACCTAATTAGGCTCAGTG
Organism: Cocos nucifera; assembly: GCA_006176705.1. Taxonomy (NCBI): domain Eukaryota; kingdom Viridiplantae; phylum Streptophyta; class Magnoliopsida; order Arecales; family Arecaceae; genus Cocos; species Cocos nucifera. The sequence goes on from QRFJ01001199.1 coordinate 27,905, forward strand.
GTTAGAGTTTGGATTGTAGGATTGGTTCTGGCTCAATAATTTGGTATCTAAGGTAAGTCTAATAGATACAACCAACTATTTTTTAATTGAGAGCTACTCAACTCGAATGCGTTCTTGTTGAGTTAATGACATATCCCTTCCACTGGTCTCACTTACCTGACCATATTTATCAACCTAGTCCTGATCTAAGGTGGTTAATAATCCGAGCTAACCCATGCCACTAGGTTCGTCATAATTGTTATGGCTATTGTAAGTCTAGTTTAATGAGACCTAAATCAAATCTTCCTAAGAAAAGATTAAGTCTAAGGTCTTCCACCATTGTAGATGTGCGGGCCCTTCTCAGGGTTGATTGTTCTTAGTTGGTTACAGTGGTTCAGTTACACTGAAAAGATGCAACCATGTCTATTAGGCATTGGATGCTACAGGCTGAAGGATGGATTGGGCTCAATATTCTGGATATGGTGAGAGATCCAATTAGGAATCCAATCCATGTAAATGGTGGGTCTGACTTAACTAAGGAGTGGATCAATATTTTGGGCATGGTGAGATTCATGAATTAGAGATCAAGTTTGGGTGCACCATGATTAGAGAATCATTGAACAAGAGTTGTTCACCCATTGGCTAATCCATCACCAATAACTATTAAGTGAGGTGAAGAGTCAGTTGGTGGGATCGCACCATCTACTAGAAATCATTAATCATGAAAATTTTTGCATCTCTACAGAGGGAGTGTAGGGATTCGAGAAAATAGTGAAAGCTAATTTATTTAAAAATAAAATTTCTAAACAAATTGGTCAAGTCTTAATTATAATATCTAACTAGAAACTTTGACTCTCTATAGAAAAATATCTGCATCCAACCTACTAGCACGTATCCTGGACATCCATAGACTAACCAGATTCAATTATAAGGATTAGCTCCAAAACTTTAAAATTATTTTGAATTCTGAGAAGTTAACTCATGTATTAGATCAGAACCCTCCACCTTACCAACTCCTCCATCCACTGAATAGAGAGCATCTCTTGACAAGTAGATGGACGAAGACAACAAGGCCAGATATTACATGTTGGACTCGATGTCTGATGAGCTTCAATGCCAACATGAAGATATCAGGACTGCTCACCAAATGTTGACTCACCTACAAGAGATGATTGGTAAACAGAGTCGTGCAGCTAAGTATCAAGTCACTAAATGACTATTCAAGGCTAAATTATGTGATGATCAGTCAGTCCAAAATTATTATCTGATGATGATCAAGGATTTGGAAGAGCTTAAGAAGCTTGGAGTGAAGTTGGATCTAGATCTACAGAATGATATAATTCTGCAATCCTTGACTGATGCATATGGGCAGTTCATCATGAACTACCATATGCATGAACTTCAAAATTCTCTGGCCGAGCTTATGAACATGCTGGTTACTGCTGAGCTTTCCATGAAAGATTCTAAAGGCTCAGTGCTTGCTATGGAATGGACTTCTTCCAAGAGAAAGTTTTTTAGAAAGAAGAAGAAATCTATGAAAAAGAAAAAGATGGAAGGAGGAAAGAAAAAGAAGGCAGAGCTAAAGAAGAAGGCCACTGACTAAGGAAAGTATTTCTATTACAACACTGACGGCCATTGAAAGCAAAATTATCCTACTTAATTGGCCACCCTGAAGAATAAGAAGGAGGTAGGTCCTTCTGGAGGTATGCTCGTTATTGAGTCTAACCTTACGATTTCTTCTGCATCTAGTTGGATGCTTGACTCTGGTTCTAGTGCTCATTTATGCACTTCCATGCAGGGTTTTGAGGGTAGTAGGAGGCTGAGGGATGATGAGATGATCCTACGCATTGAAAATGAAGCAAGGGTTGCTACTGTGGTCGTGGGAACATATCCTCTTCGACTACCATGTGGTTTAGATTTGGTATTAAAGGACTGTTATTATGTGCTTGTAGGAAGTAGGAATTTAATTTTCGTTTCATGCTTAGCATTAGAAGGCTATGTAATTAGTTTTCTTAAGGACTATTATAACATTCTTTATGAAAGAAATAAAATTGCAAGTGGTTTTCTTATTAACGGTCTTTACCAGTTACATATTGATGTATATATTTTTAATATCGAGCAAAATGTGAATGCCATAAGAATAAAATGACCTAGGGATAGTCCAAATGATAGGTATCTATGGCACCTAAGACTAGGTCATATAGCAGAAGATAGGGTTAACAAATTGGAGAAAATCGGGCTATTAAGTTCGTTGACTTCTGAGTCATATCCAATTTATGAATCTTATCTTCATAGCAAAATGACTAAGCTTCCTTTTATAGAACATGGGGAAAGGGCCACGGATCTACTTGCCCTAGTACATACTGATGTGTGCAGCCCATTTGATGTGCCGGCTAATGGTAACTTTATCTACTTCATAACCTTTACCGATGATTTATCTCGGTATGGATACGTGTATCTTATGAGATACAAGTCTGAAACTTTTCAAAAGTTTAAAGAATTCAAACATGAAGTAGAAAAACAAACTAAAAAATCCATTAAGATTCTTCGATCAGATCGAAGAGGTGAATATCTTAGTCAAAAATTCCTAGACTATCTCAAGCAGAATGGCATAGTCTCTCAATGACTCATCTGGAATACCTCAACTCAATGAAATTTTAGAACGGAGAATCGGACCCTATTGGATATGGTTCGATCATGATGAGCTTCACAGACCTTCCTGATTTTCTTTGGGGATACTTTGTTAACTTCAATTTATCTACTAAATAGGGTTCCTCTAAAATCGTTCCTACCACACCGTATGAGATATAGCATGGTAAGAAACCAAGTCTGAGTCATCTCAGAATTTGGGGTTGTCCGGCTCATGTCAAAAGACAACAAGCGGACAAGTTAGAGTATAGGTCCTTTAGAGCTCGATTCATAGGATATCCTAAAGAGTCATTAGGATACTATTTCTACATTCAAGAAGACCATAATATGATTGTGAGTCGACATGCCATCTTTCTTGAAAAATAGTTTATTCAAGATAGCGGCATTGGAAAGCAGATCAAGCTTCGATGAGAAAGTCTCATAAGTACAACGAGCTAAGGACCAATTGGAACCAAATCAGGTTGAGCCAATAAGAATACTACCTCCTCCACCTCGTAGATCAAAAGGTTTTCGTCCCCTGAGAGATACTTAGGTATTATTTCAGAAAAAAATAAAGAAAATGTTTCCTCATAGGTAATGGGATTCCATGGTGATGATTTCGCCAAATCTAATGACGGCGGTGATATAAGATATCGACTCCAAGAAAGGTTAGAAAGCAATGAAGTCCAGAATTGACTCCGATGCACTCAAACCAAGTTTGGACCTTGGTAGATCACTAGAAAATATAGTAACCTTTTGGGATATAAATGGATCTACAAGCAGAAAGAATTGATGCAGATGGAAATGTGGAGACATTCAAAGCTAGATTAGTGGTCAAAAGTTATAGTCAATGCGAAGGCATTTGATCTTCAGGATCCTTTTTCTCTCCATGTTAGCTATGCTAAAAATCCATGCCGCACATTGCTTGCTATTACATAGCCTATTTTGATTATGAAATATAGCAAATGGACGTGAAAACGACGTTCTTAAATGGATTACCTTGAGAAAGATATCTATATGGAACAATCGCTAGGTTTCACATTCAATGATGCTGATCACAAAGTATGAAAGCCTGTAAAGATCCATATATGGACTTAAAGCAAGCATGTCCGGAGCTAGAATACATTTTAATGATGTAAATCAATGTATTTGATTTCAATCAAAAATGAGGAGGAACCTGTGGTTTGCAAAAAGGTCAGTAGGAGCGCTAATCCGTCTTTCCTGTATTGTACGTGAATGTAAATCCCTCCTTATTGGAGTAATATGATTTTCATGTTGACCATAAGTTAATAAATGTGGTTATTCAAAGAAATTCCTCCATGAAAGATCTAGGAGAAGCATTCTTATTTTAGAAATTAAAGAATCTATAGAGATAGACTGAATAAAGATGCTAAGGACTTTCACAAAAGATGTTATGATAGAGGAAGTGCTAAATTGGTTTAGATGAAAAAAACTCCAAGAGGGGTTTGGTACCCTTCGGACATGGCAATTTCATCTTTCCAAGAAGATATGCCGCTAGCAACACTGAGGAGATAGAAATGCATGAGCAAGATCCAATGCTTCAGCAATAGGGAGCCTCATAATATCATATTTATGTACACGATCTATATAGCCATGCTGTGAGTGTCACGAACAGATATCATCGAATTCAAGATGAAAAAACATTGGACTTCCTATGAAATGTATCCTTAAGGTACTTGAGAAGAAGACTAAGGATATGTTATGATTTTTTGGTTAATGAAGAACTCCAAGTCTAGGGGTATCACCAGACTTCAGATTTTATGTTCCGATGTAGAATGATCGAAAAGTCGATCATGCTCAAAGTTGTTTGTGTGTAATGGTGGTGTTGTCAATGGAAAGTTTCAAGCAGATAGTG
>QRFJ01001199.1:32397-131508 GCA_006176705.1 Cocos nucifera
ACCTATTGATCTCCATCTTGATTGCACTTATCTTCTTCATATTCTTCAATCTCTATCATCTGCTACAATCTACGCTCTGGTATTGTCTGGCTCTGATACCAATCTATTAGGATATCAGCTACTCTAATATCACTTTTTAAGGATCTAGTACCGATGAATTGCGATAGGAAGAATGTTGACCCTAGATTAATTTTGATGATAATAAAAGTATTTGAGTATAAATTATTATATTACTAACATTATTTATGAGGATGTATAGTTGTAAATCTCAAGTGCTCACAAATACCAAGTGTTCCCATTCATCAGTAATTCAAGATTTTAGAGAGGACATTTCAAATTGGAATCATCTTTCAAGAGGTTTTAATTAAGGATAAATTAAGGCAAAAAGGCAAATCTAACCTACAAAGTAAATTGGAGAAGAAAGGGTCATAACAGTGTTTGGCATGCTTGGCATGCAAACTGGGCCGACCCAGTCTGAGACAGAGCCATCCTAGTCTCAGTGGAAGCAAAAGATAGAAGATAGAATTTTTCTTGACCCAGGAGACTGAGCCGACCCAATGAAACTAGGCCAACCCAGTCATAAAGTAAGCCATCCTAGTCTCAGACAATAGAAGAAGATAGAAATAGTATTTTGGGATTTCTAAGACTAAGCCAACCCAACTAAAAACTGAGCTAACCCAGTTTAAAACTAAGCCAGCCTAGTGCCTGTAACGGCTAGTTTTCAGTTCTATAGCTTTTTCACTCCACACGTCCTCCAACGGCTATTTTGGATCTTCCAATGGCTAGATCACTTTCAGAAGCCTATGATGATAACTTGTAATGGTGGATAACCTAAGGGATACTTAAGAAAACACTTGAGACATGAAAAACAACTTTTGAACATACAAGAGTGAGCTTCCAAGTAGATTTTCAGTCCTTCAAGTGTGTGAGCTCAATAATGAAAAGAAAGGAGTGCTTTTTAGTGTTACCCTTATCCTTCCAATATTCTCAATCAGAGAGAAGTTAAGCCATCACCATTGAAGATCAACTCCTACTTCTTTCAAGCATTTAAGAGAAGAAATCAAGCCTACAAGCCAAGCTTCTAGATTTTCTCCTCCTAAGCTTCAAGAGTTTGCTTTTATTTTATTTACTGTATTATTTATTTTTTATTTCAAGTTTCTTGAGGTGAGAAACTTGGGTTGGTCCAAGCCTAGAGTTGGACATTATATGGTTGTGATTGGTAAGCCAAAGTGAAAATCAATCGGGGTTGATTATTAGCCTGAGAAAATAATCATTGTATGGTTGTGGTTGGTGAGCCAAGATCAAAATCAATTGAATTAGATTATGAGCCCAAATAAAACAATCGGACTATAATCAACCCTAGTGATTATAGTTAAATTTCTATGTGATTTACTTAGAGAGTGGACGTACGTGCTGAGTTTGATACCGAACTACTATAAAATCATTATATTTATGATTGCATATTACTGTTCTATTGATTTTCTTCACTGCACATTACATAGTTTATTTATGGGTATTTAATTAGATCAATCTACTTACATCATAAGCTTAAAATTTAAAATATCCAATTCACCCTTTCTCTTGAGTAGCCATACTTGGGCAAAAAGTTGTATCAGAGCGGATGCTATAATATTAGTTGTTGAGCAAGCTATCAAAGAGCTAAAGATCATATGGCAACCCTAATTGGAACTTTATTGGTTGAGAGGCAATCAACCAATAGACCTCCACTGTTCAATGAAACTAATTATACATATTGGAAAACATGAATGAGGATATTCATCTAAGCACAAGACTATGACATGTGGAATATCATAATGATAGGACCTCACACACCAATAATTACTATTGATGGAGTGTCCATCCCAAAATCTGAAAAGGATTGGGATGAACATGATAAAAAGAAGGCTCAACTTAACACCAAAGCGATGAATATTTTATATCGTGCTTTAGACGCTAATGAGTTCAATAGGATATCAACATGTTCATCTGCCAAAGAAATCTGGAATAGACTTGAAGTCACCCATAAGGGGACTAATCAAGTCAAGGAATTTAAGATAAATATGTTGGTACATAAGTATGAGCTATTTAAAATAGAACCACATGAAACCATCACTGAAATGTTCACTAGGTTCACTAATATTTTGAATGGTTTGAAAAGTTTTGGAAGAGATTATGCTAACAGCGATGTTGTGTGTAAAATTCTTAGGTTTTTGCCAAAGAATTGGGAGCTAAAGGTGATTGTCATTCAAGAGACAAAAGACTTAAACACTCTAGCATTGGAGGAATTAATTAGATCACTCATGACCCACAAGCTAAACATGAACCAAGGAAGAGAAGAGGAAGTAAAGAAAAAAAAAGCATTGCACTTAAAGCTACTGCCATCCATATGGAAGAAAATGATTCTGAAGAGAGTTTGGAAGATGATGAGGAGATGGCCATGATAGCTAGAAGATTCAAGAAATTAATGAGAAGAAGAAAGAGATTTGAACCTAAGAAAAAGTTTAACAAGGGAGAAGGTAGCAAAGAGAAAGAAAAAGAGAACAAACAATCACCTATTTGCTATGAGTGCAAAAGGCCCAGACACTTTCGGATGGATTGCCCAGTGTTAAAGAAAAGCTCCAAGAAAATGAAGAAGAAAGCATACAAAGCCACATGGAGCAATAATGAGAACTTTTCTTTAAGTGAGGAAGAATATCAAAGAGAAGAAAAGGCAAATCTTTGTCTTATGGCACATAGTGATGATGAGGTAAATGATAATACTTCAATTTCAAATTTTACTTTTGAAGAATTGTATGATGCTTTCAATGACTTAGTTAATGACTTTAAAAAGCTATTACGTAAGAATAAGGAACTAAAGAAAGAGAATCAATCCTTAAGTAAAGATAAATTTTAAATAGAAAAAATATGAAGAATTTATAAACTAATCTAAATGAATCAAATGATAAGATTATATCTTTACAAGATGAACTGATAAGATTAAGATCCATAGTAAATAGATATATGCTAAGCTCTAAAAATCTACAAATAATAATTAAAAGATTAAAAGATGGTTCTTGATAAAACCGATATAGGATATGATACATCAAGAAAGCAAAAGTCATTGAAAAATGTATATGCAAAATCTCAAAATTATGGTAGAAGAATTACATGTTATAAATGCAATAAAATTAGACATAAATTTATTAAATGCAAAACCTTTAATTTAAGCAAAACAAAAGTAAAGCAAGTTTGGGTTCCAAAAGGAATCATTTGTGCTAACCCCAAAGGATCCAAGTTAGCTTGGGTACCCAAGTTTGCTTGATTACTTGTGTAGGTGTGCTTGGCATCCGTAAGAGCTAAAAGAAGGTGGTACCTTGATAGTCGATGCTCGAGATACATGACGGAAGATAAATCATAATTTATCTCTCTTGAAGCTAAAGATGGAGATGTTGTAACATTTGGAGACAACAATAAAGAAAAAATCATTAATCTCGATAATATCTTGATAACACCCTTTACTAGCATGGAAGATGTCTTATATATTGAAGGACTACTGCACAACTTACTTAGTATAAGTCAACTTTGTGATAAAGGCTTTAATGTTTCATTCAAATCATCTCATTGCATTGTAACTAGCTCTATAGATGAAAGCATTAAGTTCGTAGGAAAAAAACATGAAAATATTTACATCGTTGAACTTGATGAGCTTAAAAATGAGAATATTGATTGTCTTGTTGCTATGAATGCTAAACTAAATGAATCAAGTTGGATTTGGCATAATAGATTAGGTCATGCAAGTATGGACTCACTAGCAAGATTAATTAAACTTGATTTAGTAAAGGATTTGCCCAAAATCAATTTTGAAAAGGATAAAATTTATAAAGCATGCCAACTTGGTAAACAAACGAAATCATCTTTCAAATTCAAAAATATTATTTCAACTACTAGGCCTCTAAAATTACTTCATATGGATTTGTTTGGACCTACTTCAACTACTAGTCTTGGAGGAAAAAGATATGGCTTTGTAGTTATAGATGATTTTTCAAGATATACATGGATTTTATTTTTGTCACATAAAGATGATGCTTTTGATATGTTTGTTGATCTATTTAAGAAAATAATAAAAGAAAATGAATGTAATATTTTATATATAAGAAGTGATCATGGGATGGAGTTTGAAAATCAAAAATTTCAAAATGTTTATTCTAAAAATGGAATCAATCATAACTTTTCAGCACCTAGGACATCCCAACAAAATGGGGTGGTAAAAAGAAAGAATAGGACTTTGATTGAAATGGCACGAACCATGCTTTGTGAAAGCAACCTTTCAAAATATTTTTGGGCGGAAGCAATTAAAACTGCATACTATGTGCTAAATAGAACTTTAATTAAATCAATCTTAAAGAAAACTCCATATGAACTCTACAAAGAAAAGAAACCAAACATTTCATATTTTAAAATTTTTGGATGTAGATGTTTCATTCTAATAAATGGTAAAGATAAGCTTTGAAAGTTTGATGCAAAATTAGATGAAGAAATTTTCCAAGGATATTCATCACATAGTAGAGCATATAGAGTATTTAATAAAAAAACATTAATTATGGAAGAATCCATACATGTAATTTTTGATGAAACTAACTCTCTTAGAATAAGAAAAGAAGAGCTTGATGTGAATGCAGAAATTTTAGAAAATAAAATAAAAAATATATCACTTGAAGATATTCCCTCTCAAGAAAAAGAAGATAATGAGCAAGAGGTTGAAGAAATAATGCCACATGCTCAAGATGATCAAGGTACATCCAACTTATCAAAGGAATAGAGGTATGATCATAATCAACCTAGAGAATTAATAATAGGTGATCCATCTCAAGAAGTTAAAACTAGATCATCTTTTAGAGAAGCTATGAATCATATTGTATTTGTATCCCATCTAGAACCTAAAAATATAATTGAAGTTGAAAAAGATCCAAATTGGATATTAGCAATGCAAGAAGAGTTAAACCAATTTGAAAGAAATAAAGTTTGGAAATTAGTTGAAAGACCTAAAAATTTTCTTATAATTGGTACAAAATGGGTCTTTAGAAATAAACTAGATAAAGGGGCAATATAATTAGAAACAAGGCTAGATTGGTTGCATAATGGTACAATCAAGATGAGGGTATTGATTTTGATGAATCCTTTGCACCCATAGCTAGACTTGAAGCTATTAAATTATTTTTAGCATTTGCATATTTCATGAACTTTAAACTTTTTCAAATGGATGTAAAGAGTGCATTTTTAAATGGTTTAATTGAAGAAGAAGTTTATATAGAACAACCTCCAAGCTTTGAAAGTCAAGAATTATCTAATCATGTATATAAACTTAAGAAAGCACTATATGGATTAAAACAAGCACCTAGGGCTTAGTATGATAGATTGAGTAAGTTCTTATTAAACAATGATTTTAAAAGAGATAATGTGGATAAAATACTATTTATTAAAAGAAAATCAAGTGATCTATTGATTGTCCAATTATATGTTGATGATATAGTATTCGGTGCTATTGATAAAATTTTGTGTAGAGAATTTGCTAGTCTCATGCTGGACAAGTTTGAGATGAGCATGATGGGAGAGCTCAACTTTTTCATCGAACTCCAAATCAAGCAATCAAATGAGAGGATCTTTATCAACCAAAGTAAATACATCAAGAAAATGTTAAAGAAATTTGGGATGGAGAATGTCAAAGGAAGTGGCACCCCCATGAGTACAAGTTGCAAGCTTGATCAAGACTCAAAAGAAAAAGTAGTAGATCCTAAGCTATATCGAGGTATGATTGGATCTTTACTATATTTAATTGCAAGTAGGCTGGATATAATGTTTAGTGTATGCATGTGTGCGCGTTATCAATCAAATCCTAAAGAATCACATATATTAGCAGTTAAAAGAATCTTTAAGTATTTAATAAATACTCAAGATGTTGGTTTATGGTACTCTAAATAATCTTCATTAGACTTAATTGATTATAGTGATTCAGATTTTACTGATTGTTGCTTAGATAGGAAGAGTACAAGCGATACATGTCAATTTCTAGGAGTGAATTTGATCTCATGGTTTAGCAAGAAACAAAACTCGATAGCCTTATCTACGGCGGAAGCCGAATACATTACTGCTGGGAGTTGTTGTGCTCAACTATTATGGATCAAACAATAACTAGAAGATTATGGTATTACTTGTAATAATATTCCTATTTGATGTGACAATACAAGTGCCATAAATTTAACTAAAAATTTCATATTGCATTCAAGAACAAAACATATAGAAGTAAGACATCACTTTATTAGAGAGCATGTTCAAAATAACGATATACTTCTTGAATATGTGTCTACTAAAAATCAAGTTGCTGATATCTTTACAAAACCCTTGAATGAAGAAAGATTTTGCATAATTAGAAAGCAATGAGGTTTATTTGATCCAATTTGTTAAATAAATATCTTGTGATAATTGGTTTTAAAATGATGAGATGATTAGTTTTCATGTGATGAATCATCTGGTATTTACTCATTTTTTAGAAGTGAAAATTAAATGAGAAAATTTTTGGACATGAAACACAAATATCAAAGTCTGTGCCAAACTAGGCCGACTCAATTTTTTTCTCTATAAAAACTAGGTCGTCCTAGTACTAAGCCGACCCAATTTTTCTTCACAAAAAAACTGAGCCGGCTAAGTTGTCGGGCATCCTATTTTTTAAATAGATAGATCGATGGCTTTTTCATCTTTCATTTCTTAGCCATCTAAAGAAAAACCCTAGAACCCTAAAAGCCATCCCCTAGAAGCCCATTTTCACTACTCTTAGGAGGGATTTTAGAGCCATGGCACCTAAGAAATAGGTTGCATCTCGTCGATTGAAGCATGGATGCTCTGTTCCGCCACCACATCATGGGACACACAGTGAAGAATGGTGAACTAAGTTTCGTGAAGACCGTGCCTCACCATCTAGGTCATCTCAGTCATCCTCTCCTCCACTAGGATCATCCACTCAACCCCCTCAGCCTTCCACTCCGATTTTCCCTCCATCTCCTTCCTTCATACCCATCCACTCTCCTCTAGGGCTATCACAACTGGTAGAAGAGTGGATTTTGATTTCCTAACAAGTGAGAATTTTGAGTTTGGAGAGGGATTAAAGTTTCAGGGATGGGAATACCTTTGCTTAGGAATAAATCTTTCGACCTATCCAAACCTAGTGAGGGAGTTCTATAGCAATGCTAAACTTAGCCCAAGTTCATTTGAATCAGAAGTCAAGAGGGTGAAAATCAATTAAACTATAGAAAAGCTAGGCAATTTACTTAGAACACCCACTGTCGGAGCTGAGAGACTTAATGATCGAGCTAGTGGGCTACGGTTGTTGTTTGGAAGGGACGATGCCATGCATTTTGAGGAAATCCATGCTAGGGACCTATCCATAGAAAATAGACTACTTCACCACATTTCAGCCCAGATTCTAGTGCCCTGAGTAGGAAGATTCAATTTTCTCAACGAGAACAATATAGCTATGATGTACCACATTCTTATGAGGCAAAAGTTCAACCTTCTAGCCTTAATCTTAAGGGTAATGCAAGAAGCATCCCAAAGAGGAAAACCAGCACTACCATATGGGATGTTCTTAACACTAGTATTCCAGGACTTTGACGTTAGCCTGGAAGAGGAACCCAGTAAGAAGCTTCAACACTATGACACATACAATCTAAAATCGATGCATAGGATGAAGTTTAAAAAGGTTAATGGAATTTGGGTCAAGTTAGATGAAGAAGAGAAAGAAAGACATGAGCTAGAGCCTGTGCCACAGTGTCCAACACTTGTACCATCTTCGTTCACTATCAGAGTTGATGAAGATCAGATTGAAAAGATTATGCAACGCATCTCGGTCAGGGTATATGATAGACTCTCTGGTGATCTTCCCTTATTGAAGGAGAATGCTGTAAGGAAGGTGTTCACTGAGCAGCGCACTTCTGCATCCGACCCTCCAGAGCCTAGTGTCGATTAGATTGCATTTAGGGTCCTTTTAGTTATGCTTAAAACATTTTGGTTGTAAATGTCTATGATATATAATGTTCAAACTTCAATATTTTGTAAGCTTGCAAGTCTTTGTATCTATAAATGAATGAAGTTTGACTTTTGGCTTGAATTGCATCAAATTCTTCACATGAATGAATGAAATTATCTCCTTTCATGCTTGACCAAATCTCTTTACATTATTGTATACTTTTTGATAATGACAGAAAGGGGGAGAAAAATGAGTATTGAAAGGCATTACTTCAGCAAGAACAAATAAAGAATATGCAAATAAGTGAAAGCCATCAGAACTCAAATTATTAAATTGAAACCTCGGTACATAATAAGGAGGAGCAACACAAAATTTGACTTAGATCAAACAGGATCATTACACTCAGGGGGAGTATATATAAATTGATAAAATGAATATGATGCATGAGTTAATTGATAAGATTGAATGAAAATATCATTTTCAAATATCGACGAAAGGTTATCCTCAAAAAATTTTATCATCATAAAAAAAGGAGAGATTGTTGATCCTAGATTGATTTTGATGATAACAAAAGTATTTGAGTATAAACTGTTATATTACTAACATTGTTTGTGAAGATATGTAGTTGTAAATCTCAAGTGCTCACAAACACCAAGTGTTCCCATTCATCAGTTATTCAAGATTTTAGAGAGGACATTTCAAATTGGAATCATCTTATAAGAGATTTTAATTAAGGATAAATCAAGGCAAAAAGGTAAATCTAACCTACAAAGTAAATTGAAGAAGAAAGGATCATAAACAGTGTTTAGCACTTCTTACATACAAACTGGGCTGACCCAATCTGAGACTGAGTCATTCTAGTCTCAGTGGAAGCAAAAGATAGAAAGACAGAATTTTTCTTGACCCAAGGGACTGAGCCAACCCAGCTAAAAACTGAGCCGATCCAATGGAACTACGTCGGCCCAGTCATAAAGTGAGCCATCCTAGTCTCAGACAATAAAAGAAGATAGAAATAGTATTTCAGAATTTCTGAGACTGAGCCGACCCAGTTTAAAACTGAGCCAGCCCAGTGCCTGTAATGGCTAGTTTTCAGTTCTACAGCTTTTTCACTCCACACGTCCTCCAATGGCTATTTTGGATCTTTCAATGGCTAGTTCACTTTCAGAAGCCTATGATGATGACTTGTAATAGTGGAAAACCTAAGGGATACTTAAGGAAACACTTGAGACATGAAAAACAACTTTGGAACATACAAGAGAGAGCTTCCAAATAGATTTTCAGTCCTTCAAGCATGTGAGCTCAATAGTGAAAAGGAAGGAGTGCTTTTTAGTGTTACCCTTGTCCTTCTAATATCCTCAATTAGAGAGAATTTAGGCCATCATCATTGAAGATCAACTCCTACTTCTTTTAAGTATTCAAGAGAAGAAATCAAGCGTACAAGCCAAGCTTCCAGATTTTCTTCTTCTAAGCTTCAAGAGTTTGCTTTTGTTTTATTTACTGTATTGTTTATTTTTTATTTCAAGTTTCTTAAAATGAAAAACTTGGGTTGGTCCAAGCCTAGAGTTGGACATTGTATGGTTGTGATTGGTAAGCCAAAGTGAAAATCAATCGGGGTTGATTGTTAGCCCGAAAAAATAATATTGTATGGTTCTAGTTGGTGAGCTAAGATCAAAACCAATTGGGTTGGATTGTGAGCCCAAGTAAAATAATCGGACTATAATCAAGCCTAGTGATTATAACTAAATTCCTAAGTGGTTTACTTAGGGAGTGGACGTAGGTACCAAGTTTGGCATCGAACCACTATAAAATCATTGTATTTGTGATTCCATATTACTGTTCTATTGATTTTCTTCACTGCACATTATATAGCTTATTTGTTGGCATTTAATTAGATCAATCAACTTACATCATAAGCTTAAAATTTAAAATATCCAATTCATCCTCCCTCTTGGGTAGCCATACTTGGGCAACAAAGAAAGAAGAAAATAAAAATAAGAAAGCAATCAAGTACGTAGATCAACCTAAGAGCTTACCTCCATGAGGCATGCAAAGCTTCATTATGAGAGATAAAACTAAATAATACAAGAGAAACTTACTACTCAATCCTTGTACAAGAGTCTCTCAATAGAAAATTCCAAAATTCTTATAAAAGCTCTCTAAAACCTCCTAAGAAGCCTCTCAACACCTCTAGAATGTTGCCAACTTTCCAACACAATAAATGATTCATCAATCAGAGTTATATAGACTTTAGAAATCCAAAAATAGTATTTTAGTAGGAAATCCAATCCCAAACATACTCGAGATCAAATTTGGACCGTTCGATAATGACCGGCTCCCTCCTGGGCCATCGGATCGTGCAATAGCAGTCCTGATCTGGGTCGGATGGCATCTGAGCTGTCGGATCATGACCAGCTCGTGTCTAAGCTATCAGATCATGATCGATCCATGGAACAGTGTCATGGACCATGCGAAATGCCAAGAGAATCGGGCTTTTGGTCCATGAGGGCTGTGGTGGACCGGTAGTCCATGATGGACCGCATGGACTTGGCGCCTATGCAGCCTGCACCCATGCGGCCTGCTCATGCGCAGCTCACACGCGCCCCCAAGCATGGTGTGCACTCGATCGGCCCAGCACCGCCGTGCATGGCCAATTTTGGGCTACGCCACCAATGGATCCCTTCGATGAGCCCGAAGGTCAACTACCCCGCTCTGACCTTCTTTCACACATATCCTTTCCATCTGGACACCTTTTAGGCTATTCTTGGGCTCGTTGGACTCTATTCATCGTCTTGGACCCACTGTGGTCTTATTATGGACTGAATCTCAAGATATTTTTCTCAACACCAATTTCACAAATACTTGACTGCACCAAATAGCCTTCCATCATTGAATTAAAAATTTAGGTAGTCTGATACCCAAGTATAGTGAGTTGCTAGCAAGTCATCGTGGTGATCTTGGGTCTAAGGGACACTTCTACCCATATCCTTCATGAGAAACTCTTAATAGTAGAGAGATCCATATTTGGTTCATGTTCAGTGAAATATACTCCTATACTTCACCCACATGTCATAACTGTATCTCTAAACTTCTTGATTAAGAGAACAACCAACACTTATGGCACACAACGACCTACACTCGATACATTATCATCTTCGATAATAACAAATTATTTGATCGTGAACTGGTTTAAGAACTAAATGACAAATCCCCCTTTGTCGAGTCTAAATAATCCTTAGGACTTCATCACAGAAGAGTTCATTATAGAAAGATGCACAAGAGTAATGAAATATCAAAATAATAATTTTATTTATTTAAAATTCAAGTATAATTATATTTAGCTAAATCATCTATAATCTAGCTAGATGATTGGCTTTAGGATATATTTTCCAACAACTCCCACTTAGACTAAAGCCACTCAGAATAGTATCAAATACCCATCTTTCATTTGTGATTGTCGAACTCTTTGATTTCGAGAGCCTTAGTAAAGGGGTCGGCCACGTTCTCCTTTTTGTCAATCTTCTAAAGCTCGACGTCATCTCGTTCCATGATCTCTTGTACAAGGTGATAGCATTGCAAAATATGCTTGATGTACTGATGTGCCTTTGGCTCCTTCGTTTGAGCTATGGCTCCAGGCTATCACAGTATAGCAGAATCGGACCATCCAAGGAGGATGCCACTCCCAACTCATTGATGAACTTCTGCAGCCACACAG
The DNA here is from genome assembly GCA_006176705.1 of Cocos nucifera. Classification (NCBI taxonomy): domain Eukaryota; kingdom Viridiplantae; phylum Streptophyta; class Magnoliopsida; order Arecales; family Arecaceae; genus Cocos; species Cocos nucifera. Next base: position 44,109 of record QRFJ01001199.1, read on the forward strand.
CTTCCTTCACAGTATCGGATGCCACGACATACTCTACCTGACACACTGAATCAGCCATAGTGTACTGCTTGGAACTCTTCCAGTAGATCGCTCCACCATTCAGGGTAAACACCTAACCTGACACACTCTAACTATCATCATGATCTAACTGGAAACTGGAATCAGTGTGTTTCATAAGTTTCAAGTTAGCATCTCCATAGATGAGCCACTAGTTCTTGGTATTTTTCAAATACTTTAGAATTGTTTTCACAACCTTCTAGTGATTTTTACCTGGATCAGATTGATATATGCTCACTACCCCTAGTAAGTATGCCACATCAGATCTAGTACACATCATGGCATATATAATAGAACCTACTGCCAAAGCATATGATATTCTACTCATACACTCTTTCTCTTGAGGAGTTATCGGACAATCCCTCTTTGAGAGAGAAATTTCATGGCCTATCGGGAGATAGCCCTTCTTGAAATTCTCCATGCTGAACCTCTTCAGTATGGTATCAATGTATGTAGACTAGGACAATCTAAGCAACCTTTTAGATCTATTCCTATGGATCTTCATCCCTAGGATGTAGGATGCTTCTCCTAAGTCCTTCATGGAGAATTATTACAATAGCCAAACCTTTATTCCTTATAGAGCAGGGATGTCATTCTCAATCAAGAGAATGTCATCAACATACAATACAAGAAATACATTTACAAAACCATTAGCCCATTTATACATACAGGATTCTTCTCCATTCTTAACGAAGCCATACGTTCTGATTATCTTATCAAAATGCATGTTCCAACTCTGAGATGCCTACTTCAATCCATAGATGAATCTCTGAAGCTTGCATACCTTAGACTCGTTTGTGGATGTAAAACCCTCAGGCTGTATCATATACACCTCTTTGTCCAGCTCTCCATTTAGGAAAGCTATCTTCACAACAATTTGTCAGCTCTCATAATTTAGGTATGCCGCTATCGCAAGCATGATCTGAATGGACTTGAGCATTGCCATCGAAAAAAATATCTCATCATAGTCAAAACCATAATGCTGACGATGTCCCTTAGCAATCAGATGGGCTTTATAGGTCTTCACCTTTCCATCTGCACCTAATTTTCTTTTGATAATCCATTTACACCTAATGGATTTTACCCCTTTAGGTGGATCAACTAGTGTCCATACACTATTGACCTTCATGGACTCCATTTTGGACTTCATGGCATCTAGCTAGTTATCAGAGTCTGACCTCTATATGGCATCCATGTAGGTGATCGGATCCTCATCATTCTCATCGAGTTCAACAAGATCACCGTTCTGGACCAAGAAACCATAGTATCTATCCGACTGATGCAGTACTCTATCGGATCTCTTTGGTGCCACTTCAATGGGCTATGGGTTTGATCTTATCAAATTCAATTCTATAGGTTCACAAGAATGTGTTGGTTCTTCCACCTGTCGAACTTCACTAAGCTCAACATTAGAGGTAGTTGTTCCTTCCATAAGGAACTTCTTTTCTAAAAAAACTACCCTATTATTGACGATCAACTTTTATTCTTCAGCAAGATAGAAGTAATAACCCCTAGTTTTCTTAGGGTACCCTATGAATAAGTACTTATCGAACCTAGGTCCAAGCTTTTCTGGTTGCAAATATTTTACATAAGTCGAACATCCCCAAACCCTAATGTGAGAGAGTGTCGACCTACGTCCTGTCCATATCTCATATGGAGTCTTTATGACAAACTTACTCGAACATTGTTGAAAATAAAATAAGCAGTCTCGAGTGCATACCTCCAGAATAAAATTGGCAGACTCACAAATCCCATCATGGACCAAACCATGTCCAACAAGGTTCAATTTCTCCTTTTAGATACACTATTATGCTATTGTAAAGATTGATTTACTGAAGTTTAGAAGATCTGGAACCAGCAACCAAAAACTTCTAACCAGAAGGAGGCAACAGCCCTGATGAATAGACACCAAGAGATGTGTGGCAAATCCAAAGAGAGAGAGGAATTAGGATTTTAAGGAGAAAAGAAATTTTTGTGTTCTCCTTTTCTTGTCAAAAAATATTACATATACAAAGTATATATAAATGCCCTGAGTCAACACGACTCAGTCCTAAAAAACACTCCTATGCTAATTTATATAAGAAAGCACTCACCCAAGCCCATGTCTTGCATGCTCTCATCCTTAGGACTAAAGACTTAGCCCTATACATAAATTAACCACCTTAAGACCTCTCAACTCAGGCCTTAAGATCCCTTGGATTAGATCCAAACCAAGACCAAACAAAAAAAACCCATGCTCATCTATCTGCCTATCCGAGTTGGCTTGATGAACACGTGAGCCGGCTCGACCATCTGTCAAGCCATAGATTTTCAAATACGCATTCTCTATTTTTCTGAGAGAGCTAGCTTAATTTTGCCCCAAGCCAGCTTGATCTCATCTCGAGCTGGCTCGACCTGTATCTGAGCCAGCCCAACAGCATATCAGCCCTCCTTCTCAGTTGATACTACTCTAGCCGATCCAAGCCTCTAAGAGCCACCACCTTGACTCCTTCATGATCTCCTAAGCCTTGGAAGAACCACCCTTGCTCTTTCAATCTCCATCTTGATGCCCCAAGACTTGGAGCAACTCCTTCCTGTCCATCAAATGCATCAATGCCACATATTTATGAAAGTTGTCCCATGAAAGAACCTTTATCAGTGCATCAGCTGGATTCTCCTTGGTATGAACCTTTACTAGCTCCACCTCACCATCCTCCATGAGCTTTCTGATTCGGTGGTATCTAATGTTGATGTGCTTCATCCTTGCATGGTAGATTGAATTCTGAGTAAGTAACAGTACACTCTGACTATCGCAGTGCATCTTAACAGCCTTATGAGCAAGACCCATCTCCAACGTCAATCTTTTCAGCCATAAAGCCTCTTTTACAGCTTCTGTAATACCAATGTACTCCACCTCAGTGGTGGATAAGGCCGTGATGGGCTGCAAGCATGATCTCCATAAGATGAGATCTCCATTCGAGTAAAACATGAATCCTATCATTAAACGCCGAGTGTCCACATCTCCACGAAAATCTGCATCCACGAACCCTTCTATCAGTCCTTGAGCCTTCTTGGACATGTTGGAGCAACTCTCAATACCTCCTAGCTATTCATAGGGGATACCTAGTCTAACTGTACCCACTAAATGCCTAAAGATATTCTTCAGTGCTCGCCAGTGCTCTCTACCAGGTTGTGCCATGAATCTGCTCATCTGACTCACTGCATGGGCTATGTCCGGTCTATAACACACCATGGTGTACATCAAATTTTCCACACCAGCAATGTATGGGACTTTCTCCATATCTAGAACCTCCTTCTCAGTTTATGGTGACATAGTCTTCGAAAGTCTAATATTATCAGTAAGTGGCAGCGCTACTAGTTTGGCTTCTTTCATTCCAAATTTTTTTAAGACCTTTCAAATGTAACCATCCTGGGATAAATTCAGCACCTTCTTATCTTGATCTCTGAGAATTTTCATACCTAAGATCTTCCTCATAGGCCCAAAATCCTTCATCTTGAACTCCCTAGATAATGCAGCCTTCAGTTCTGCACAACTTTCTTACTCTTGCATGCTATTAGCATATCATCTATATACAAGAGTAAGAACATCCTAGACCCATCCTCTAAAGATTGAACATATACACAAGGATCAAATTCACACCTAAAAAGGCTGATGCTCCTCATTAAGGTATCGAAGCGCTTGTACCACTACCTTGGCGACTGCTTCAGCCCATATAATGACTTCTGTAGCAAACATACCTTCTCTTCTATTCTAGGCTCTCTGAACCCTGATGGCTGCTGCATGTAGATGCTCTCCTCTAGATATCCATAGAGAAATGCTATCTTAATGTCCATCTGCTCCAACTCCAAGTCCTCAGCTACAATGATGCTCAGCAGCATCCTGATAAACATATCCTAACGACCGGAGAGAAAACTTTGCTGAAGTCCATGCATTCCTTCTAGGAGTACCCTTTGGCCATCAATCTTTCTTTGTACCTAATACCTCCTTGCTCTGAAGGCCCCTCTTTGTGTTGGAAAACATTTAATAGGTTTCTTCCCCTATGGTAGTTGCACCAAATGCCACGTTTGAATTTTTTGGAGAGACTACATTTCCTCAGCCATAGCTTAAACCCACCTATCTCTATCTTGGCTCTTTACAGCCTCCTCATAAGTGTAGGGGTCTCCATTCGCTGTCACCAGGGCATATGACATCGAATCTATAAAGCCATATCGATCTGACTATCGCACGTTCCTCTTTGGCTTATGCAGTGCAACGCCAATGTCAGTCCTTAATCTAGCTCGCTCTCGCTGGTCTTCCTGGCTTCTAATCCCTATTTCAGTCCTCTTTACTTGTGCAGACTCCTTTGAATAATCCTCCATCTAAAACTCAAGTCCTCTTGGTGCACCTATAAGTAGCAAAGCAGAACAAGAGATTAGTTGTCTAGCGCTGCCTTGCTGGACCATTTGCTGCTCCTACTGTCCTTCCATGCCACCTTGCCTATGTAGAACTGAGTTTTCATCAAAGGCCACATCCCTACTCTTGATGACCTTCTTCCTCAAGGGATCCCACAATTGGTACCCTTTAACACCTCGTGGATATTCCAAGAACACCATCTTCTTTGCCTTGGCATCCAATTTGCTCCGCTCACCAACACCAATATGCACAAATATGGTGCACCCAAACATCCTTAGATGGTTCAGGTTTATACTCCTTCTAGACCATTTCTCCTCTGAAATTCCTCCATCTAATCTGATGTGAGATGATCGATTCACTAGATAGCAGGCTGCATCCACTGAATCTATCTAGAATATCTTAGGAAGCCTTGCCTGCAGCCTCATGTATCTTACTTTCTCCATAAGGATCCTATTCATTCTCTTGGTCACTCCATTTTGCTCAGGAGTCTCCTTCATTGAGAAGTATCTTTTGATGCCACACTCCTCACAAAAAACTTGAAACTTCTTGCTGGTGTACTCCCTACCATTGTCAAACTGCAAAACTTTACACTTTTACCCTATTCCTTCTCCACCTCGATCTTCCAAATTTTGAATTTGGTGAAAACTTTTGATTTCTCTCTCATAAAGTAAATCCAAATTTTTCTTGAAAAATCATCTATCAGGATCATGAAGTATCTTGCTCCATTTCTGGTTGAAATCGGAGCCAGTCCCCACACATCCATGTGAACTAGATCTAGTGGACTGCCGTGCGGGCTTGCTAACCGCAAACTAAACTTTCCTCTATTTTTCCATCTGGCATAGCTCACAAAGCTCAAAAACTGCTCCATCCAGATCAGAGATCAGTCTTTTTTTGCTCAGCTCCTTCAGTCCTTTATCTCCTATGTAGCCTAGATGATAATGCCATAAACGATAAGCTCCCTACCGATCCTGCATTGCTGCAACTATATCTGATCCTCCAATCACCATAGATCCCTCCATCTTATTGAGGTTATTTTTCAGCCATCTACCCCTCATCACTATCATGGCTCCATTGGAGATATTCAATACTTTACTCCTGGCATGACTGCTAAAGCTGTAGCCGCTCCGTTCTAGGTAGCCCAATGACATAAGGTTCTTCTTTAGCTCCGAGATATGCTTCACATTCGTGAGAGTCTACACCATCCCATCAAACATTCTCACCCTAATTGTCCTAATACTAGCGACCTTACAAGGGTGATCATCCACAAGTGTCACACTCCCTCCATCAATCTCAGTATATGTAGAAAACCAAGACCAATTTGTGGTGTAGTGATGCGAATAGGCTGAATCTAGGATCCAAACTTTTGTGCTTTGCCTGTGACAATCTAACACCACTAAGAGGTCATCCTCCACCTCCTGATTAGCAACTATACTCAAAGAATCTGATCCTCCATTTTCTCCCTTTTGATTCTTCAACTATGGGCAATCACGATGAAAATGCCCGATCTCGTTGCACTTGTAACACTTTATTTATTTTCTACCTTTTCGAGACTTTGATCGCCCCCTTGATTTTTCTCTTACCCTTCCTCTTTCAGATCTCTCCTTTACAGTCAAACCCTCCTAGGGAATGCCATCCTTGGTCATCTTCTCTCTCTACTCATTTGTGCGCAGTACCGAGAAAATGTCTTGATAGTATAGTGTCTCTTTTCCATAGGGCAGTGTCGTGACCAGTGGATCAAAGGAAGGGGGTGGTGAACAAAGTAATAGCAATGATTTATCTTTCTCCTCCATCTTTATCCCAACATTCAGCAATTTATTTCTTACTTGATCAAATAACTGTATGTGACTGAGGACATCTCCACCTTCAACCATGCGAAGGCTATACAACCTCTTCTTCAACATAAGTTTGTTGCACATGTACTTTCACATGTAAAGTTCCTGCAACTTTGACCAAAATTCTTTAAGGGTTTCTTTTCCAGCACCAAATAGAGGGCCGAGTCTGCCAAATACCCTCTAATCACAAAACATGCCCATTTCTCCATCGACATTCATTGTCGATCTATTTTCTCTTCCGGCCTATTCTCCAAAGCTAGATCTAATTCATGCTACACAAGAAGATCCTCTACATAAACTTTCTATATGAAAAAGCTTTCTTTTCCATCAAACTTCTCAAAATCTATCTTTATACTACTTTTCATGATCAGATCCAAGTCACACAATAGCAAAATTGCCAAGATAGATGAGAAATACCTTGATAGGGTCTTGTTAAAACTTCAGCCTTTGTAGATCTCTTTCTTCTGCAATCTCCTTCTTTCTCCACACGACCTGAGCTCTGATACCAATTATAGAGATTGATTCACTGGAGATTAGAAGATCTAGAACCAACAATCAAAAACTTCTAACTAGAAGGAGGCGGCAGCCCTGATGAATAGACACCAAGAGATAGGTGGCAAATCCAAAGAAAGAGGAATTAGGGTTTCAAGAAGAAAAGAGATTTATGCATTCTCTTTTTCTTATCAAAAAATATTACACATACAAAGTATATATAAACATCCTGAGTCAACATGACTCAATCTTAAAAAATTTTTCTAGGCTAACTTATTTAAGAAAGTACTTACCCAAGCCCATGTCTTGCATACTCTCATCCCTAGGACTAAAGACTTAGCCCTATACATAAATTAACCACCTTAAGACCTCTCAACTCAGGCCTTAAGATCTCTTGGATTAGATCCAATCCAAGACTAAATAAAGAAAATCCATGCTCATCTATCTGCCTGTCCAAGCTAGCTCGATGGATACTCGAGCCAGCTCGATCGCCTGTCAAGCCATAAATTCTCGAATACACATTCTCTATTTATCTGAGAGAGCTAGCTCGATTTCGACCCAAGCTGATTCAATCTCATCTTGAGCCGGCTCGACCTATATTTGAGCTAACCTGATAGTGTATCAGTCCTCCTTAATTGATACAATCCAGTCAATCCAAGCCTCCAGGAGCTATCACCTTGACTCCTTCATGATCTTCCAAGCCTTGGGAGAACCATATTTGCTCTTTCAACTGTGGTGTTCCAAGTGGGATCTATTGAGAGAGGATTCCATTCTCTCCTAAATATGTCAAAAACTCATTGAAACGATATTCACCTCCTCGGTCAAATCAAAGAGTTTTAATACTCTTTTCAAGTTATTTTTTTTACCTCATTTCGATATCATTTGAACATTTCAAACAAATTGAATTTACTCTTCATAAGATAGATGTATCCATACCTAGATAGATCATCCATAAATATAATGAAGTAGTAATACCCATCTCTAGCACTTATGTTCATAAGTCCACATACATCAGTATGTACTAGACTTAGAAGCTCAAAGGCCCATTCACCTTTTCTAGTAAAGGGTGATTTTGTCATCTTACTAAGAAGGCAGGATTCATAGGTATTCAATGATTCATAATAATGGATGTCAAGGATATGCTCCTTGACTAACCTATTGATCCTGGTCTTGTTTATATGACTGAGCCTACAGTGCCAAAGATAAGCATCAGTGACATTATCTAGTTTTGGGAGTTTATTTAACATATATATCACACTAATAGGCAGTGATAAAATATAAATTTTATTTCTTAATTATTCTTATATTACTATAATATCATTCATAATGATATCATAATAATTTTCTTTTATAGACAAATAATAACCATCCTGAGCCAAAAGTCCAATAGATATTATGTTCATCATAAAATGAATAATAGTGATAGTACTTAAAATAATATTATTATTTTTGAAAAATAGCTCAAGAGTTTTTAATGCTAGGACTGGAACTTTACTTCCATCCCTAACATTAAAGAATTTATCATCATTCTTAAACTTTCTACCAATTTAAAGTCCATGCAATGAATTGCATATATGAATCAGACTTTCAGTATGAAAAAAATCACGTAGGATTTTAGCATGCTTTTCTAAATATTTTTCATACATTATTACAATGGAAGTATTAAATTAATCTAAAATTAACCTATGTATGCATTGATTAAATTAGAAAATCCTACTTAGGATCTAGACATGCTAATATGTAATTTAAAATTTAAATGCAATAGATCAGTAAATCATATTTGCTGACTGATTCCAGTTTAGAACTCGATACCTATGCATGGGTAGCTGATCTCCATGATTTAAATTCATTAGAATATGCTCTAGTGCTGCACTATAGCTGCACACTTATTTGGCCTCTACGGTTGGTCTATATGAAATTTTTGATCCCGACCAACTCTACTGGAGTGCTAGCTCCTCGTCGGAGCCTTCGACAATTAATCTTGATTGATCCAATCGATCGCCTTCTTTTTGATCTCTTGGATACTCTAAAAATTTAGAATGTGTGCTTCGGAGGATGATGAAATGGTGTTCTAAATTTGATGGTGATTCGATGCTTACAGCACTCAATCTCTCCATCCAAACCCTGAGTCCCAACTCTAGGATTTTGAACACTTAAAAACCCTAACGACCGAAAATCCTCTCACATCATTTCTCTTTGGAATTTTCTAGTGAAACAAATTTTCACAGGTAGAGAACTCCCTTAGCTATGCACACCTCACTCAGATCCCATCTAAAGTGGGTGACTAGTAAGAAAAAAATAAAGAAAGAGATGTGAGAAGAATTTCTAGTGCAGGAAAAATTTTCTCTCCCTTTGGAATTTTCCACACCCAAACTTGCACCCCTCATAGGTATTTCTCTCTTTAAGAAACCTTTTCACGCACTCCTCAGATCCCCCATGCATGCACAAAAAAATCACATTTTTATTGGCATCCACTAGATGGGAAAACTGCATGGGAAGGATAAGGCATGGAGGTTGAACTTGTTTCAACCTCGCAAAATTTGAATTCAAATTCAATCTAATCCATTTTCAATACTCATTCTAAAGAGGTTGATGTGTAGAAGGACTCTCCTTCTATGCACCCACACCTAGATTGCACAAAAAAAATTTTTGTGAGAAATCATATGGTGAGTGGGGAAAGGATAAGCACCAGACTGTTAGGAGGTTTCAACTTCTAACCTAATCCAACAATTAGACTATGTCAAAAGGGAGATCAAAAAGGGGCATAGAAACCTCTCATCTGCATGAGAAAAACTCACATAGAAATTAGAGATGGGGCATGAGAAAAGTCAAAGATGGTAGGCGTATGGGAGAGTTTGAATTCAAATCTCATTTGACTTGGTTTAAATTAGTTTCAACTAAACCAATTATTCAGACCCAATTAAACTAGGTCAAACCCAACCAAATTAGGCTTGACCCAAACCAATTAATTTTTAATCAAATTAGAAATTAATTAGGCCCAACCTCAGATCAAATTAGGATCAAATCTCCCATAGCGATTAGGTCATCACATAACCTAATCGGATCAAACCCAATTAAATCAAATTCAATCAAACTTGATCGAATCCTCATTGCTCAATCAAATTGAGCTAATCAGCAATCAAATTGCTAATTAATTCTTGAATAAACATAGAGTCCTAATTGAGTAGGTATTTGAGCAACAAAGTCCCATCAACATGAAACTCCTGAAGAGTCCTAAATGAATGAAACTCACGATCATAGTCCCAGACGAGTGGGCCTCTTGATCAGAGAGTCCCAAATAAGTAGGACTCTGAGTCCTAGTGTAGTGAAATCTATAAAGGTAGAGTTTCAGTCCAGTGGAACTCCTGATCATAGAGTCTCAATTCAGTGGAACTCTTGACCGTAAAGTCCTAGACCATTGGGACTCTTGATCAGCCATCCGATCAGGTAGAAACTTCTATTGTGTGTAACCCCATAGGTTCGAATCCTAAGCTGATAGCATAAAAATTAATTTTTTGTATCAATCAATATGATCATTTAGCAATGGTACCCGATGTTCGGATAGGTCAAAAAGTTGCAACATAATAATGATGAACCTATGGCATATGGTTACCGTATAATTCATCCCCTTGACCTCGATGCTCAAAGGACAATCTAGGATTTACTATCAATCCTAAAATTCATCCATAGTATATTTCAAAATTTAGTGTCCATCACATGGAGCACCCCAGCCTAGGGTTTGCTATATTGAAATACAGTGATGCACTTGCTCCAACACTTGGAGGGATCAATCCTATCTTGACTCATGCACTGACTTTACAAGTACTTGACTGCACCCAGTAGCCTTCCATCACTGAATTAAAAATTTAGATAATTCGGTACCTAAGTGTAGTGAGTTGCTTGCAAGTCACCATAGTAATCTCAGATCTAAGGGACACTTATATCCATGTCCTTTGCGAGCAACTCTTGACAGTAGAGAGCTCCGTAGTTAGGTCACGTTTAGTGAAATATTCTCCTACACTTCACTAGCATGCCATAATAGTATCTCTATACTTCTTAATTAATAGGACAACCAATACCTATGGCACACAATGACCTACACTTGATATGTTGTCATCCTGCATAACAATAAATTATTTGATTACAAACTAGTTTAAGGACTAAATGACAAATTCTCCTTTCTCGAGTCTAAATAGTCCTTAGGACTTTATCACAGAAGAGTTCATTACAGAAAGATGCACAAAAGTGATGAAATACTAAAATAATAATTTTATTTATTTAAAATTAAAGTATAATTATATTTAACTCAACCATCTGCAACCTAGATGATTGACTTTAGGATACATTTTTTAATAACTTTTACTTAGACTAAAGTCACTCAGAATAGTATCGAATACCTATCTTTTGAAGCTCAATGTCACCTCATTCTACGATCTCCCGTACAAGGTGATAGCATCATAGAATATGCTTGGTGCGCTGATGTACCTTTGGCTCCTTCGCTTGAGCTATGGCTCCAGTGATGTCATAGTATAGCAGAATTAGACCATCCAAGGAGGATGCTACTCTTAGCTCATTGATGAACTTCCGCAGCTACATAGCTTGATAGAAAATATGCAGGGTTTTATGCATAGATTTCAAAACTTTTTAGAAATATAGAGCAGCAAAAGACATAGATTAAACTATTTAATCTATAACATGCATGTAATCAAATTACAAAATCCTACATCAAGGATCTATAACATGTTATAATGCTAATATAAATCTAAAATTAAATTAATCATAAGTGATATTGATCATATCAATACCTAGATCTAGAATAATTCTAGATCTAATCCTAGATCACATCTAGGTCACCAAGAGATCATATCTCTTACCTTTGCATGGGTCGAGAACTCTGTGGTTAAATCTTTATTGCCTTTGGAGCCACACAAGTGTCCAGCCTCTACAGATGATCCATACGAACCTACAACATAGATTGGAGATTCGTCGAACAAAGATCCACTCGAAGTGCTAGCTTCTCGCGGATCCCTCCTGATGGTTAATCAAATATATGTTCTTTGAATCTCTTGGATAGAATATAAGAAGAAATGAGAAAGAAATCCAATCCTTGGATCTTCCATAAATTAAAAAATAAAAAAAAATATAAGAAAAAAATTTCTAGGAGAAGACAAATCTTCTCCTTTTGGACATCAATAGTTGATGTTCTGAAAACACCTCTATGCTAGGATCAGAGGAGACCTTCTTCTCTAGATTTTTTTCTAATTTTTAGATATCACACCCTCAGATTTTTCTTATAAAAAATATCATAAATAAAATTGAGAAGAAGGGCTCTCAAGAAAATCCTAAGAGAAGACCTTCTTCTTTTCTACTTCTCGCACCAAGATATGATCAGATCATGTCCAAAAATGATCATTATGCCCCAACACCTGAAGAAAAAAATTAGAATTCCTGGGTCAGGTTCGTTCAAATCTGATTGGATCAAGAGGCATATTTCAAAAATTTTCTCTTAGATTCAAATCAGATTTGACATTTTCAGATCTAATTTTATGATTTGATAAATAAAAAAATTAAATTAAATTAAATCTAAATTAATATTATCTTAATATTGGGTAATCTGATTACTCGTTAATGATCCTGCTGATTGCTCGAGGTTCTAGATCTAGCCACGTAAGTGCTTGGCCTCTATCGATATCCAGTCAGGTTGGATCTGAAGATCTTCTCCTTCTCTTTCTTTTCTTCAAAAATCAAATTTGGATTTGATTTGGAGGATCTTCAAAACTCCTTTTGAAGATGCGCTGCTGTCTCTTGTAGCAGGGCTATCTTCTTGCTTTCCTATCACCTTTTGATTGCCTAAATCACACCAAACTCATGCCCAACTTTTCTTGAGCATGGAGAGGAGAGAGAGGATCAAAAGATGGCATGGAGGAGGGAGAGGGGTAGCCTTAGGGCATGGCTAGGAGAAAGCTCTCATCAGGTTGGGCGTAGATAGGGTTTATTTATAGACCCTGCTGCACCATATAGTTTTGGATCATCCCAACCAATCGTATTGCTTCGTATAATCATATCTAAATCTGATTGATAGGATGACATTATCTGATCCAATCAGATGAGAGCCCCATAGATTCATCCTTAGATGGCACCTAAGACTGGTCAAAGTCTATGGCTAGGGGTCATCTAAGTTGAATCCAAGAAGCAACCTAGAGTCCCATCTGTATGGGACTCCAGGCATCCCTATCCATGGGCACACGCCATCCTAGGCATGTGCCCCCTTCTTTCCAAATTCTAGTGAGGGGACAAGCCCTTATCTGCTCTCCAATAAGTGCATGACACATCGGCAAATGTCCAAGGGTCAAAGGTCAATGTTTGACCAAAGTCAAAGAACAAGAATTAGCAGATGACGGAAAATGGCAGGTGTTGTTTCAAATTTATCTCATAAATTAAGACAACCCTTTTTTGATCTAGACAAGCTTCAGTCAGATCAGGTAAAGGTACCTGAGTGAGCACAAACATATTTGGCTCAGTCGAGACAACTTCAAATGATAATAGAAGGAGAATGTTAGGCTCAATCGTATGCTAGCTCGATTTTCTTGAACCTAATTGAATCTAATTCAAATTAATTGAACTAGGTTAGTCCAATTGATGATATCCAGATCCAAACCCTTGTTTGTGTGACCCAGTTAGATTTAGTTTTGTATGGTAATGGGATATGTCGTGATCTCCATCATTAACATCATCAAAACTTCTTTCAATGGATCAGAACTCTTCTGATTCAGACAACTAGAATGATCGATCATCTAAATCATTCTAATTGCTCTCAAAATCCACCAATGACACCTAGCAGTATATGGTGGCAACCCATCAAAACTAAAAATGAACCTCTTGGTGTAGCTACCTGTGTGATTAAGTTCTTCTACCTTGAGCCCTGATCAGATTAGGGTTAAGGTGAACTCGTCAAACCCTAATTTCTATCATATGATTTAATCATTTGATTCAAGTTCGATGTGAAAACCTTAATAGAAACTCTTTCTATTATTTCACTCTCTACCATGGCCATGGGCTTATGGACTTGATTCTCATGATCATCATAGGACTGCTCCTCATCCACCGAGATAGATAGATTTCATCTTGGTGCAATCCAATTCCTACAATGAACATGCTATAGCCAACATACACCTCAGGATTCTGAATGGCTAGGAGATCAAGTCATGGTGTAGTCAAACTATAACACCCTCAAGGTGAACTGTCGATGCACCTCAGGTCAAGGAACTAGACACACTACTGCAGCTTCGAGTCAGTCATCGATGAGAAGGTAGACTTTCTTATGACTACTCGAGGTGGTCACGCTCAGTGCCCTCATTCTCTAACGAGTACCTATACTCTTGCTCTGGTATCTCTACACTGTAGACTCAAGACTCATTTACTATAAAGAAGCGATTGTACACTAACCTTCTAGATCAATCACTATCCTCATGATGATCCTACGGTCAGGAGCATTTTATGAGTTAATAATGAAAATTCTTGTCTTAAATTTTCAACTCTTGAAAATAAGAATTATCATTACCATTAACTCAAGGGATGTATCACAGACACTAAATATACATATGTGATAGAAAATAATCCATTTTATTATTTATAGTCAAAATTATAATTTTGCTCCTAGAAGTGTATTACAAGTTTCAGCTAATTCTGGCTTCTAGGGCACACATATATCTAACAAACTCTCACTTGACTTAAAGCCAATTGGCTACAAATCTAAGTCTCATCTTCTCAAGGTGGGCTTCGATCTTCTGCTGGCCCAACGGCTTTGTAAGTGGATCTGCTGCATTATCTACGGAGTCGACTCTCTTGACCTCGATGTGACCCTTCTCGAGGTAATCGTGGATGAGGTGGTATCGCCGCTTGATGTGCTTAGATTTCTGGTGAGACCTTAGCTCCTTAGCAAGGGCTATGGTGCCATTGTTGTCACAGTACAGAGGAATGCCATTTGATGGCATCACTCCGATCTCTGCGATAAACTTCTTGTACTAGAATGCCTTCTTTGCAGCTTCTGATGTAGCGATGTATTCTCCTTCCATGGTGGAATCTGCTATCACTGTTTACTTGGAACTTTTCTAACTGACAGATCCACCATTGCACACAAACAGACTTCCAGATGTTGACTTTCGATTATCTACATCGGACATAAAGTCCGAGTCTGTGTACCCCTAGACTTGGAGTTCTCGATTACCAAAGACCAACAACATATCCTTAGTTCTTCTTAAGTACTTAAGGATACATTTCATAGAAGTCTAGTATTCTTCATCTAGATTCGACTGATATCTACTCATGACACACACAACATGGGCTATATCAGGTCGTGTACATAACATGGCATACATGAGGCTCTCTATTACTGAAGCATAAGGAATCTTGCTCATGCATTCTATTTCCTGAGGTGTGCTAGGGCACATCTTCTTGGAAAGATGAATGCCATACTTGAAGGGTACTAAACCCCTCTTAGAGTTTTTCATGCTAAACCTCTTTAACACTACCTCTATGTACATCTTCTGTGAAAGTCCTAGCATCCTATTTGGTCTATCTCTATAGACCTTTATTCTCAGAATAAAGAATGCTTCTCCTAGGTCTTTCATGGAGAATTCTTTAGATAGCCATATTTTAACTGTGGTCAACATGAGAATATCATTCCTAATAAGGAGGATGTCATCCACGTATAATACGAGGAAGACAACAGCGCTCCCACTGATCTTTTTGAAGATACATGGTTTCTCCTTATTTTTGATGAAACCAAATAATTTGATCACATCATTAAAATGAGTATTCCAGCTTCGAGATGCTTGCTTAAGTCCATATATGGACCTTTGCAGCTTGCATACCTTGTGATCATCATCACCGGATGTGAAACCTAGCGGCTGTTCCATATAGATATCTTTCTCAAGATATCCATTTAAGAACACCATTTTCACATCCATTTACCATATTTTATAATCAAAATAGGCTGCAACAATAGGCAATGTACAAATGGATTTTAGCATAGCTACTGACGAAAAGGTATCCTGATAGTCAATGCCTTCGCATTGACTATAACCTTTTGCCACTAATCTAGCCTTGAATGTCTCCACATTCTCATCTGCACCAATCTTCCTCTTGTAGATCCATTTACACCCAATAGGTACTATACCTTCTGATGGATCTACCAAGGTTCAGACTTGGTTTGAGTGCATTGAGTCAATTTCTGACTTTATTGCCTCTAACCATTTCTTGGAGTTGATATCCGATATCGCCTCATTATAGATTTTGGGATCATTACCATGAACCCCATTTTCTATGAGGAATATTTCCTCTGCATCCTCTGAAATAGTACCTAAGTACCTCTCAAGGGAACGAAAAATTCTTTTCGATCTATAAGGTGGAGGAGGTAGTGAATGGATTGGCTCAACCTGATTTGGTTCCATTTGGTTCTTAGCTCGTTGTTCTTGTGAGACTTTCTCTTCGAGCTTGATCTGCTTTCCAATGCCGCCATCTTGAATAAACTATTTTTCAAAAAAAATGGTATGTCGACTCACAATCACATTGTGATCTTCTAGAATGTAAAAATAATATCCTAATGACTCTTTAGGATATCCTACAAATCGAGCTCTAAAGGACCTAAAGTCTAACTTGTCCACTTATTGTCTTTTGACATGAGCTGGACAACCCCAAATTCTGAGATGACTCAGACTTGATTTTTTACCATGCCATATCTCATACGGTGTGGTAGGAATGGTTTTAGAGGAAACCCTATTCAGTAAGTATATACCAGTTAACAAACAGTATCCCCAAAGAAAATCAAGGAGGTCTATGAAGCTCATCATGGATTAGACTATATCTAATAGGGTCCAGTTCCTTCGTTCTAAAATTCCATTGAGTTGAGGTATTCCAAGTAGAGTCCATTGAAAGACTATGCCACTTTTCTTGAGATAGTCCAGAAATTTCCGACTAAGGTATTCACCTCCTCGATCTGATCGAAGAATCTTAATGGATTTTCTAGTTTGCTTTTCTACTTCATATTTGAATTCTTTGAACTTTTCAAAAGCTTCAGACTTATATCTCATAAGATACACATACCCATACCTAGATAAATTATCGATAAAGGTTATGAAGTAGATAAAGTTACCTCTAGCCGGCACATTAAATGGGCCGCATACATCAGTATGTACTAGGGCAAGAAGATCTGTGGCCCTTTCCCCATTTCCTACAAAAGGGAGCTTAGTCATTTTGCCATGAAGATAGGATTCACAAATTGGATATGACTCGGAAGTCAACGGACTTAATAGTCCGATTTCTCCAATTTGTTAACCCTATCTTCTGCTATATGACCTAATCTTAGGTGCCATAGATACCTATCATTTGGACTATTCCTAGCTCATTTTGATTTTATGGCATTCACATTTTGCTCGAAATTAAAAATAGATACATCAACATGTAACTGATAAAGACCATTAATAAGAAAACTACTTGTAATTTTATTTCTTTCATAAAGAATGTTACAATGGTCCTTAAGAAAACTAATTACATAGCCTTCTAATGTAAGGCAAGAAATAGAAATCAAATTCCTGCTTGCTATAGGTACATAATAACAGTCTTTTAATACTAAGTCTAAACCAGATGGTAATCGAAGAGGGTATGTTCCCACGACCACGGCAGCAACTCTTGCTCCATTTTCGACATGCAGGATCATCTCACCATCCCTTAGCCTTCTACTATCCTCAAGACCCTACATGGAAGTACATAAGTGAGCACTAGAACCAGAGTCAAGCACCCAACTGGATGTAGAAAAAATTATAAGGTTAGACTCAATGACGAGCATACCTCTAGAAGGACCTACCTCCTTCTTGTTCTTCAGGATGGCCAGGTATATAGGGCAGTTCCACTTCCAATAGCCGTTGTTGTTGTAGTGGAAATACTTTTCTTTATCAGCAGCCTTCTCAGCTCTGTCTTTTTCTTCTTTTCTTCTTCCATCTTCTGCTTTTTTACAGACTTCTTCTTCTTTCCTAAAGACTTTCTCTTGGAAGAAGTTTGTTCCATAGCAAGCATTGAGCCTTTAGAACCTTTTATAGAAAGCTCAGCGGTAACCAGCATGTTCATAAGTCCAGCCAAGGAATTTTGAAGTTTATGCATATGGTAGTTCATGATGAACTGCCCATACGCATCAGTCAAGGATTGCAGAATTATATCATTCTACAGATCCAAGTCCAACCTCACTCCGAGCTTCTCAAGCTCTTCTAAGTCCTTGATCATCATCAGACAAAGATCTTGGACTGACTGCCCATCATGCATCTTAGACTTGAATAGTCATTTAGTGACTTGATACTTAGCTGCGCGACTTTGTTCACCAAACATCTCCTGTAGGTGAGCCAACATTTAGCGAGCAGTCCTAATATCTTCATATTGTCGTTGAAGTTCATCAGACATCGAGCCTAACATGTAGTATCTGACCTTATTACCTTCATCTGTCCACTTATCCAGAGATGCTCTCTATTCAGTGGATGGACGAGCTGATACAGTGGGAGGGTCTTGGTTCAATACATGAGTTAACTTTTCAGAACCTAAAATGATTTTGAAGTTTCGGAGCCAATCCTTGTAATTTGGTCTGGTCAGTCTATGGGTGTCCAGGATTCGTGCTAATGGGTTAGATGCAGACATTTTTCTGTAGAGAGTCAAAATTTTTAGTTAGATATTATAATTAAGACTTAACCAATTTATTTAAAAATTTTATTTTTAAATAAATTAGCTCTCACTATTTTTTTAGATCCCTACACATCCTTTGTAGAGATGCAAAAATCTCCACGATTACTAATTTCTAGTGGATGGTGCAGTCCCACCGACTTACTCATCACCTCACCTAACAGTTATTAGTGATGGGTTAGCCAATGTGTGAATAACTCTTGTTCAATGATTTTCTAATCATGGTGTACCCCAACTTGATCTCTAATTCATGAATCTCACCATGTCTAAAAATATTGATCCATTCCTTAGTTAAGTCAGACCCACCATTTGCATAGATTGGATTCCTAATTGGGTCTCGCACCGTATCCAAAATATTGAGCCCAATCCATCCTCCAGCCTGTAGCATCCAATGCCTAATAGACATAGTTGCATCTTTTCGGTACAACTGAGCCACTGTAATCAGTCGAGAATAATCAACCTCGGGAAGGGCCCGCACATCTACAATGGTGGAAGATCTTAGACTTAATCTTTTCTTAAGGAGATTTGATTTAGATCTCATTAAACTAAACTTGATATAGTCATAACCATTATGACTAACCTAGCGGCATGGGTTAGCTCGGATTATTGATTACCTTAGATCAGAACTAAGTCAACAAACATGG
Organism: Cocos nucifera; assembly: GCA_006176705.1. Classification (NCBI taxonomy): domain Eukaryota; kingdom Viridiplantae; phylum Streptophyta; class Magnoliopsida; order Arecales; family Arecaceae; genus Cocos; species Cocos nucifera. The sequence continues at coordinate 63,251 of QRFJ01001199.1, forward strand.
CCAGGTAAGTGAGACCGATGGAAGGGATATGCCATTAACTCGATAAGAACGCATTCGAGTCGAGTAGCTTCCAATTAAAAACCAGTCGATCGTATCTGCCAACTTACCTTAGACACCAAATTATTAAGTCAGAACCAATCAGGTTAGCTTACAATCCAGACTCTAACTACTGAGCCTAATTAGGTCTTAGCTTGATCGATCACTCACGTGACTCGATCTTGATCCAGACTTAATCCTATTTGGCTGGTCAATTTAAGCACTGTTGATCCCATCTAACCAACTCTTGATTCAGTTTGATCAACCGCTTAGACCTAATTGAGCCATCCAAGTCCGAACCTAATTTTATGAATATGTCTTAGATCTAAAAATTCTCAATTTTAGACCTAATATGTTTCATAATCTTAATTCTTAATTAAGTTTAGGGTTCATAAACAAAACATGTAAATACGATCCTAGGGTTTCAGGATCTAGGATTTTGCAAATTTGCAGAAAGTAAGTTTTCAATTTCTGATTAAGGATGAACGCGCAGCACCTCTACACATCATAAGAACACCCTATCGAATGGGAAGAGAGGGTCATTAAATCCTACTTTGTTCTTATGATCGGATGGCCAAGGGGAATGCCTTAATCAGAAATACAACTAATCTACAAAACTAATTAGATCTAAGCATATATCTCATATAAAAATTAATCTAATTAAAATATGTTTTGCATACATCATATCATGCATATTTTTTAGATCTAAATTATCTCAAAATCATCTAAAAAAAATTAAATTTAAATTTGATCACATCAAATAAAATTTAATCTAGATCCTTTTGTAGAACTATTATACAACTAGTCTAAACATGCAACTATCATATCTCATATGAGCAGATTAAATTTAATTTATTTTCTATTTTCAAATATGATTATAATATTTATAAGATAAGAAAATAGTAAATAAATATATCTCAAAATTATATTTAATCAAATAAAAATTATGATTATACTAGACTACACAGAATAATTCTATTCCTAGTCTAGTTATGTATCTCATATGTTTTAGATCTAGATTAATTAATTTTAATTTTTTAATTTTTTGATTTTAGATCTAATCACATCTTATGTGATATCTAAAATTATTAATTTATTAGATTAAATCAGATCTAAATAAATTTTATGCAACCTGGCTCTGATACTAGTTGAAGGGAAAAATCAGATTTTTTTGGGTCAAATTCGTTCAAATCTGATTGGATCAAGAGGTATATTTTAAAAATTTCCTCTTAGGTCTAGATCAAATATAACACTTTTCAAATCTAATTTTATAATCTAATAAATAAAAAAATTAAATTAAATTAAATCTAAATTAATGTCACTTGATATTGGGTAATCCGATTACTCATTGATGATCCTGCTGATTACTCGAGGATCTGGATCTAGCCACGCAAGCGCCTGGCCTCTACTGATATCCACTCAGGTTGGATCTAAAGATCCTCTCCTTCTCTTTCTTTTTTCCAAAAATTAGATTTGGATCTGATTTAGAGGATCTTCAAAACTCCTTATGAAGATGTGCTGCTGTCTCTTGTAGCAGGGCTGCCTTCTTACTTTTCTGTCGCCTTTTGATTGCCTGAATCGCACCAAACTCATGCCCAACTTCTCTTGGGCATGGAGAGGAGAGAGAGGATCAGAAGATGGCATGGAGGAGGGAGAGGGGCAGCCTTGGGGCATGGCTAGGAGAAAGCTCTCATCAGGTTGGGCGCAGATAGGATTTATTTATAGACCCTGCTGCACTATGCAGTGCTGCATCATTTCGATCAATTGCATTGCTTCGTACAATCAGATCTAAATCTGATTGGTGGGATGCCATCACCTAATCCAATCAAATGAGAGCCCCATAGATTCATCCTTAGATAGCGCCTAAGACTGGTCAAAGTCTATGGCTAGGGGTCATCTAAGTTGAATCTAAGAAGCAACCTGGAGTCCCATCCATATGGGACTCCAAGCATCCCTATCCATGGCCGCACACCATCCTAGGCATGTGCCCCCTTCTTTCCAAATTCTAGTGAGAGGATAAGCCCCTATCTGCTCTCTAATAAGTGCATGACACATGGACAGATGTTCAAGGGTCAAAGGTCAATATTTGATCAAAGTCAAAGGACAAGAATTAGCAGGTGATGGAAAATGGCAGGTGTTGTCTCAAATTTATCTCATAAATTAAGATAACCCTTTTCTAATCTGAACAAGCTCCAGTCAGACCAAGTAAAGGTATCTGAGTGAGCACAAACATATTTGGCTCAGTCGAGATAACTTTAAATGATAATAGAAGGAGAATGTTAGGCTCAATCGTGTGCTAGCATGATTTCCTTGAACCTAGTTGAATCTAATTCAAATCAATTAAACTGGATTAGTCCAATTGATGATATTCAAATCCAAAACCTTATTTATGTAATCCAATTAGGTTCAGTTCTGTATGATAATGGGATATATCATGATCTCCATCATTAACATCATCGAAACTCCTTTCGATGGATCAGAACTCTTCTGATTCAGACAACTAGAATGATCGATCATCTAAATCATTCTAATTGCTTCCAAAATCCATAAGTGACACCTAGCAGTATATGGTGGCAATCCATCAAAATTGAAAATGAACCTCTTGGTGTAGCTACCTGTGTGATTAAGTTCTTCTATCTTGAGCCCTGATCAGATTAGGGTTAAGGTGAGCTCGTCAAACCCTAATTTCTATCATATGATTTAATCATTTGATTCAAGTTCGATGTGAAAATCATAATAGAAACTCTTTCTATTATTTCACTCTCTGCCATGGCCATAGGCTTATGGACTTGATTCTCATGATCATCATAGGGCTGCTCCTCATCCACTGAGGTAGATAGATTCCATCTTGGTGCAATCCAATTCCTACAATGAACATGCTATAGCCAACATGCACCTTATGGTTCCAAATGGCTAAGAGACCGAGTCATGGTGTAGTCAAACTATAACACCCTCAAGGTGAACTACCGATGCACCTCAGGTTAAAGAACCAGACACACTACTGCAGCTTCGAGTCAGTCATCGACGAGAAGGTAGACTTTCTTATGACTACTCGAGGTGGTCATACTCAATGCCCTCATTCTCTAATGAGTACCTGTACTCTCGCTCTGGTATCTCTACACCATAGACTCAAAACTCATCTAGTATAAAGAAGCAATTGTACACTAATCTTCTGGATCAATCACTATCCTCATGATGATCATACAGTCAGGAGCATTTTATGAGTTAATAATGAAAATTTTTGTCTTAAATTTTCAACTCTTGAAAATAAGAATTATCATTACCATTAACTCAAGGGATGTATCACAGATACTAAATATACATATGTGATAAAAAAATAACCTATTTTATTATTTATAGTCAAAATTATAATTTTGCCCCTAGAAGTGTATTACAAGTGTCAGCCAATTTTGGCTTCTAGGGCACATATATATCTAACAACACCTTGGAGCATAGATTCCATGCCCTCTTCCTCTCTCTCTCTCTTAGATCTTTGTCATATAAAAATAACATAAAATAATGAAGAAGAAGATACTCAAAAAAAAATAAAGAGAAGATAATCTTCTCTTGCCTTTGTGCCTTCATGACATCAATGATTGATGTCCAAATGAAGATCTTTTCTCTAAGGATCTTGGCACCATCTTTCCTCAAGCCCTTCCTCTCTCTCTCTCTCATAGATTTTTATCGTATAAAAATTATAAATAAAATAGGAAGAGAGAAACATAAAAGAAAAATATAAGAGAAGACAATCTTCTCTTACCTTGTCTCTTCAAGACATCAACATTTGATGTCTTAATTGAGGGCTCTTCTCCAAGAATCTTGGCACCACAAATCCTCCATGCCTTCTCCTCCTTCTTCTCTGATTTTTCATAATTTTTCTAAAATTTTTCACATTCTTAAACCATCTTATAAGAGGCGTCCACCTTTTATTGCAAGACTAGGTCAAAATTGGACGCCCCTCCCACTTATTTTCTCATGTAACCACTATTCTCATGCACAAAACCAAGAGAGAAAGGGCCGAATAAGGTAGAGGGTTATGGGTAGAGTTGGCGCACAAGGGAGGGAGGAGTTTGGGTCAAAGAAGACTCTTCCAAGTAGGAAACAATTTCCAACTTTCTTCTAATTTTGATCAAATCAAATTTAAATCCAATTCCTAAGATAATAGGGTATGAAAAATTATTTTTTAGGAATGAAAATCATAGAAAAAGATCTAGAATTAAAATATGGTGTGGGCTTCCCTAGGCACAAGTGAAAGAGAGAGAGTCCCAGTCCAACTGGGACTCCTCTTTTTTGACTAGGTCAAAATTATTTTAAATCTAATTTAAATTCTATTTAAACTAGATTAAATATAATCCAATTAAGGGTGATCCTAGTCCAACTAGGAGCCCAATTAAATGAGATTAAATCAAAATTTAAATCTAATTTAAATCCTAAGTCAATCAGGTACACCTAAGTCCTAGTTAAACAAGAAATTATTCTTTCCTTGCAATTTGCTTATCCAATAAATTAATTAGACTTAATCTAATTAAATCTAAACCAATTCTAATTGAATCTAATTCAATTAAACTTGATCTCAGCCCAATTTCTCAATCAAATTGAACCAATTAGCAATCGAATTGCTAATCAATCCTCCTACAACACTTGCATTAGGTCAAATATCAATCGCATTGAATGTTTGACCTCAAAATGATTCTCAATCGTCGATTAACCATCCGATCAGGTTACAAACTTTAATGTGTGTGATCCCATAGGTTCAAACCTAAGCCGATAGTATAGAAACCAATTTCTGTACCAATCGAAGTTACCATCTAGCAATGGTTTTCGACATCCGGGTGATAGAAAACATGCAGGGTTTCATGCATAGATTTCAAAACTTTTTTAAAATGTAGAGCAGCGGAAGATATAGATTAAACTATTTAATCTACAACATGCTTGTAATCAAATTATAAAAATCTACATCAAGAATCTATAACATGTTATGATGCAAATATAAATCTAAAATTAAATTAATCATAAGTGGTATTGATTATATCAATACCTAGATCTAGAATAATTCTAAATCTAATTCTAGATCACATCTAGATCACCAAGAGATTAGATATCTTATCTTTGCACGAGTTGAGAACTCCATGGTTGAATCCATTGTTATCTTTGGAGCCACACAAGCATCCGACCTCTACGGATGATCCACACGGACCTGCAACATAGATCGAAGTTTGTCGAACGAAGATCCGCTTGAAGTGCTAGCTTCTCGTGGATCCCTCCTGATGGTTAATCAAATACATGTTCTTCAGATCTCTTGAACAATCCAAGAGATGAAGAACATGAAGAGGAATGAAGGTGGAATCCAACCCTTGGATCTCCCATAAATTAGAAAATAAAAAGACATATGGAAAAAATCCTAGGAGAAGACAAATCTTCTCCTTCAGAACATCAACAGTTAATGTCCTGAAAACACCTCTATGCTAGGATCAGAGAAGACCTTCTCCTTTGGATTTTTTTCTAATTTTCAGATATTAGACCCTCAAATTTTTCTCATAAAAATCTCATAAATAAAATTGAGAAGAAGGGCTCTTAAGGAAACCCTAAGAGAAGATCTTCTTCTCTTCTTCTTCTCACATTAGGACATGATCAGATCATGTCCAAAATGATCACCATGCCCCAACACCTTGGAGCATAGACTCCATGCTCTCTTCCTCTCTCTCTCTCAGATCTTTATAATATACAATAATGAAGAAGAAGATATTCAAAAGAAAATAAAGAGAAGATAATCTTCTCTTAACTTTGTGCCTTCATGACATCAACGATTGATGTCCAGATGAAGACCTTTTCTCTAAGGATCTTGGTGCCATCTTTCCTCGAGCCCTTCCTCTCTCTCTCTCTCTCTCTCATATTTTTATCATATAAAAATCATAAATAAAATAGAAAGAGAGAAACATAAAAGAAAAATATAAGAGAAGACAATCTTCTCTTACCTTGTCTCTTCAAGATATCAACCTTTGATGTCTTAATTAAGGGCTCTTCCCCAAGAATCTTGGAACCACAAATCCTCCACATCTTCTCCTCCTTCTCCTCTAATTTTTCATGATTTTGCTAGGATTTTTCACATCCTTAAACCATCTCATAAAAGGCATCCACCTTTTATTGCAAGACTAGGTCAAAACTTAGTCAAAGGAGGACTTCTATGGGGGCGTCCAACTTCTATGGGGGCGTCCAACTCTTGGATGCCCCTCCCACTTATTTTTTTGTGTAACCACTGATTCTCATGCACAAAACCAAAAAAAAAGGGCCGAATAAGATAAAGGGGCATGGGTAGAGTTGGTGCATAAAGGAGGGTGGAGTTTGGGTCAAAGAAGACTCTTCCAAGTAGGAAACAACTTCCAACTTCCTTATAATTTTGATCAAATCAAATTTAAATCCAATTCCTAAGATAATGGGGTGTGGAAAATCATTTCTTAAGCATGAAAATCATAGAAAAAAATCTAGAATTAAAATATGGTGTGGGCTTTCTTAGGCACAAGTGAAAGAGAGAGAGGCACAAGTGAAAGAGAGAGAGGCACAAGTGAACTTATTTGACTAGGTCAAAATTATTTTAAACTCAATTTAAATCCTATTTAAACTAGATTAAATATAACCCAATTAAGGATGATCCTAGTCTAACTAGAAACCTAATTAAATCAAATTAAATCAAGATTTAAATCTGATTTAAATTCTAAGTCAATCAGGTGCATCCAAGTCCTAGTCAAATAAGAAATTATTCTTCCCTTACAATTGACTTATCCAATAAATCAATTAGACTTAATCTAATTAAATCCAAACTAATTCTAATTGAATCTAATTCAATTAGACTTGATCTCAGCCCAATTGCTCAATCAAATTAAGCTAATTAGCAATCCAATTGCTAATCGATCCTCCTGCAACACTTGCATTAGGTCAAATATCAATCGCATTGAATGTTTGACCTCGAAATAATTCTCAATTATTGATTAACCATCCGATCAGATTACAAGCTCTAATATGTATGACCCCATAGGTTCGAACCTAAGTCAATAGTATAGAAATTAATTTCTATACCAATCAAAATTACCATCTAGCAATGGTTCCTGACGTTCAGATTGGTCGAATATATGCAAAGCAACATTCTTAGAACCCTGGCCCATGGTTACCATATAATTCATCCCTATGATCAATAATACTCAAGATGACTTCGAGTATGCTGTCAAACACTTATACAAGTTATCTTTATTGTGTCTCAAAATTTTGTAAATCTTGTGACACCTCACGAGGATTACCCAAGCCTAGGTTCTGCTAAATTGAAACACAGCGAGACATTCTCTTCCTAAAGTTAATCAGGAGTGGCCAATCCTATCTTGACTCACACACCGACTTTATAAGTACTTGACTATACCTAGAAATCTTTCACCACCTATATTAGAAATATAGGCAATCCAGCATCAAAGTACAGTGAGTTGCTCATAAGTCACCATGGCGATCTTAGGTCGGAGGGACACTTATACCCATTGACCTTAGCTAGCTATTCTTGATAGTAGACTGCTACATTGATCACGTTTAGTGCAAATGTACTCCTACATCTCACCTAAATGCCATACCAGTGTCTCCACACCACTTGGTTATGAGGACAACCAATGCATATGGCATACAGCGATCTACACTCGATAAATTATCATCCTTGTTAATAACTTATCATTTGATCATGAACAATTTAAGAATCATTCGATAAATTCTTCTTTATTGATTGATTGTGGTTCTAAGGACTTCATCATAATTTAGGAGTTCATTTAAGGAAGATAGAACTTTTATGATGAAACAGCCAAATTACTATTATTATTAGATAATTCATATACTAATTCCAATCATCTACTACTTAGATGATTGGCTTTAGGACACATTTTCCAACAACTCTCATTTGGACTAAAGCCAATTAGAATGATATCAAATATCCTATCTTCCACTTGAGTTCGTAGAACTCCTTAGTTTCGAGGCCTTAGCAAATAGGTCGGTCAAGTTCTCCTTTTACATCGATCTTCTAAAGATCGAGGTCATCTAGATCAAATATCTAAGATGAAAATGATGTAGAATATGCTGGTCCTTTGGTTTTTTAGTCTGAGCTATAGCTCCAGTGCTATGATAGGATCAGACCATGGGTGGAGGGTGCCACTCCCAACCTGCTAATAAACCTTAGTAACTACATAGCTTACATGGCAGCATCATATGCCTCGATGTACTCTACATCACTAACTGAATAGGCTAAAGTATCCTGCTTGGAACTTTTCCAACAAATTGCTCGTACAATTAGGATATGAGTCGACATTGTCTTGTTGTCATCTTGTTCTGATTGAAATCAGAACATCCATATATTTTAAATCAGTGCTTCCATATTTGAGTCACTAGACCTTAGTATTTTCCAAATACTTAAGGATTGTCTATACAATCCTCCAGTGGCTCTTACTTGGATCAAACTGGTATCTGCTCACTACCTTTAGTGAGTATACCATGTCTAATCTCGTACATGGATAAATAAGATGATAGCTAAACCTTTATTCCTTGCAATGTTGGAATGCTATTTCGGATTAAGAGAATTTCATCCTCAAACATCACAAGAAATAACACTACAAAACATTTTGCCCAATAATAAGTGTAGGGTTTGTCTTTGTTCATAACTAAAATATACGTTCAGAACATATGTTCGAACTCTGACATGATACTCAGACGGACTTTATAGGTCCTTACCTTTTCGTCTATGCTACTCTGATCCTATTAAAAATTCATTTACACCCAATGGATTTTACCCCTTCAGGTGATCAACTAGTGTCCATACACTATTGATTTTCATAAACTTCAATTTGGATCATATGGCTCCAAGCCACTTCTCAGAATCAGGCCACTGCACTATATCCTTATAGGTGATCAGATCCTTGTAGTTCTCATCAAGCTCAACATGATCGCCATCCCAAACCTAGATATTAAAGTATCTATCTGGCTAATGCGGTACTCTACCGAATCTCCTTAAAGGTGACACTTTAATGGGCTCTGGATTTGATCTAATCAAATCCAATTCTGTAGGTTTATTAGATAACATCGATTCTTTTCTATCAATCAAACTTTTATAAGTTCAACTTGATAGGCATCAGTTCCTTCTCTAAGAAACTCCTTTCCAAAAGGAATGTCCTACTGTTGATGAATATTTTATGTTCTTTAGCATAGCAGAATTAATAACCCTTAAACACTTATTAGATCAGGATCCAAGTTTATCTGTGTGCAAATATACGACATAGGCTGAATAACTCCAAACCCAAAAGTGAGAGAGTCTAGGTCTACCCCCGATCCATATCCCATATGAAGTCAATGCAACATATTAACTCAGTATAAATTTTTAGAGTAAAAAAAATAGTCACAAAAGCACAACCCTACAATAGGCAGACAAGTATATCGTATTATGGATTGAACCATGTCTAACAAAGTTCAATTTCTTCTTTTAGATATATTGTATTTCGAAAAGGAATCTATTGAGAGACAATCCTATTCTCTCCTATATATGTCACAAACTCACTAGATAAGTATTACCTCCTCGATCTGATCGAAGAGTTTTAATACCTTATCCAGTTTATTTTGTTTTCATTATTGAATCATTTAAACATTTTAAATGATTCATCCCAGATGTACCTATGCCCAGATAGATCGTCTGTAATGAAATATTAATGTCTTGCTTTGGCACTTAAGTTCAAGGTCCATATACATCACTATGTATGAGACTTAGAATGTTATCGGCTCCTTCACCTTTTTCAGTAAAAGATGACTTTGTCATCTTCCCAAGAAGACAAGATTCATAGATTATCAATGATTCACAATCATTGATATCAAGGTTTCTCTCTCAAGCTAACCCATTTATCCTGTTCTTGTCAATATGACTAAGCCTGTAATGCCAAACATAGAATCCATGACATAATCTAACTAGGGTGTATACATTTCACTTACCTTAAGTCCTTGCAACAAATTGCATAAGACCACTGGTATCTAATACCCGGTAGTAAAATTATATATAGAGAAGTTTTAAGGTGTTATCATATAACATCTTTAATGAGCAACTTTTGCTTCTTTCTTTTGTTCAACCTATTGTGGTCAAGGGAAGCAAGACAAATCTTCTTCCTATGACCCTATTTCAGACATTAGAAGTACTATGCCTGATTTGGATTAACCTTAAACTAATTATTTTGACTAGACTCAGAAACCCCAATATGAATCCATTCGTACTACTGAACCAATATTCAACTTTCGATACTGATTATCGAAGTTGGGTCCATAAATCTTCATTATCTAATAATGATAGGAGCAATTAGAATTTAGCCTTAATAGAGAACAATGACCTATTGTATATGAATCATTTTAAGCCTAAAGACTTGAACTTTAGTCTAAAGATTTTTCCACTATTTTATTCGAACTGGTAGCCTCTACCTCTAATTTGAGGAATTACTTTAATTTTCTAGTAGGTACTAGAATCCACATAGACTACACACGAGTCCAACTTTGGTTGGCCCACCCATGTACATCTAAGGGTAGGTTTATAATCAATTATTTTTCCAAATAATTTTTAGTAATTTTAATTTTGCCCCAGACCCTGATCAGTTGGCTTTGGCCTTCTCAGAAAAGGGTCCAGTTTGGTCCAACCATTAACATGACCATACTTGGCGCATCCAACCAATGAATGATCAGGCCCAACTTTGGTTGGCCAACCCAACCACCATTAGAGAGACACATCCAAGTCATCATATGATGGATGATAATTTCATTAGTCAATAAGCACCAGGCCTTTGGGCCTCCAATGATTATTGAGTTAATGGACCCATTATCAAACACCTTAATAAAAGGCTATGACTCCATTATCCCCATAACTTTATTATTTTAAGGACCTAATAATTTTAAAAAATTTAAATTATTAGTGATTTAAGGATAGAAACGATATGGACCAATTTGCTCCCACTGACTTCACCAAGTCAAGTCCTCCCACTGACTTCATAAGTCACTGATGAGGACTAAGATCAATTATGGTCTATGGGCATCTAAATCAATCTCACTGAATAAAATCAATCTCACTGATTTTCTATGTAACATGGGTTAGTACGAATTAATGAGCAACCTAATCAAAAACTTGATTAACCACATTAGCCAGATAAGTGAGATCGATGGAAGGGTCTGCCAAGGCTTGCCTTAGACACTATCAGAATGGCCAGGTAAGTAGGCTGCCAATTAAAAACCATCGATCTGGGATGCCACACTTATCTTAGACACCAATTGATTTATCAGTTTTGATTTGGTCTGCCTAAAGACTCAGGCTCGACCACTGAGCCACGATCAGCATCTATTTGTTAGATGTATGGACTTTCATCAACTACAACTATTGAAGTGATCTATAAAAATGACCTAATCCTAATTAACTATTAATTAGATTCGATCAATTTCTTAACTATGTCCATATTTAATCTAACCCTAGGTCTAACCCAGTTAAGGACCTGATCAAAGCTAACCCTTTTTTTTTAACCCATGTTTTATAAAATTATCTTAGGATCTTCAAATCACAAACCTAGATCCTAAACAATCACTTAATTCTCAATTAAGTTCAAGTCTTATGGATTTAGGTTTATGGAATCTCAGAACTAGTTTTTGATTTTATTGTTAGAAATATTTTCAAATTATATTGAATCATATTCAATATATAGTTTTAGATATGATTTGTTTCATTATTTAGATTATATCCTAGGATTTTAAATCTATGATTTTGCAAAAAGTAAGTTCGCGATTTAATTTCTACAAAATAAATATGTCATACATATACATTCTAGATTCAAAATAAAAATTATATATCAACATATGCAATAAGAAGATTAGATCTAGACATAAAACATATCATGTGGATCAGATCATAAACCATTTAAAATTAGATTTAAAATTTAAAAATAAATTATAAATTACTTTAGATCTCATCTAACATATTTATGATTTAGGTTTCTTGGATCAGCACATACTAGGATAACCTTTCTACCATAAAGGGTAAACCTTACAGCAGGACAATCTTATGGCAGTATGTACAATCTTGATATTATTTAGATCTAATCTAAATAATCTAAAATAGATCAAATATCTATTAAATCTTAGATTTAAATTAAAAAATTAAATCATAAATTTTCTTAGATCTAATCTAAATAATTCATGATTTTGATTTAGATCAGCACATACTAGGACAAGCTTTTCATTGTAAGGGATTAACCTTACAATAGGATAACCTTATGGCAGTATGTGCAATCTTTAATTAACTTTAATTTTTAGATTTAATCTAAAGCATACATAAATATATTATAATAGAATCTAAATGCTCTGATACCATTAATAAGAAACATGTATGGTTTCATGCATAGATTTCAAAACTTTTTCGAAATGTAGAGCAGCGGAAGACATAGATTAAACTATTTAATCTACAATATGCATGTAATCAAATTACAAAACCCTACATCAAGGATCTATAATATATTATGATATAAATATAAATCTAAAATTAAATTAATCATAAGTGATATTGATCATATCAATACCTAGATCTAGAACAACTCTAGATCTAATCCTAGATCACATCTACGTAACCAAGAGATCAGATCTCTTACCTTTGCATGGGTCAAGAACTCCATGGTTGAATCCATTGTTGTCTTTAGAGTCGCACAAGCATCCGACCTTTATAGGTGATCCATACGAACCTACAACACAGATCGAAGATTCATCGAACGAAGATCCGCTCGAAGTGCTAGCTTCTCACGGATCCCTCCTGATGGTTAATCAAATATATATTCTTTAGATCTCTTGGATAATCCAAGAGATGAAAAATATGAAAAGGAATGAGGAAGGAATCTAACCCTTGGATCTCCTATAAATCAGAAAATAAAAAGACATATGGAAAAAAAATCCTAGGAGAAGATAAATCTTCTCCTTCAGGACATCAACAATTGATGTCCTGAAAATACCTCTATGCTAGGATTAGAGGAGACCTTCTCCTCTGAATTTTTTTCTAATTTTTAGATATCACACCCTTAGATTTTTCTCATAAAAAATCTCATAAATAAAATTGAGAAGAAGGGCTCTCAAGGAAACCCTAAGAGAAGATCTTTTTCTCTTCTTCTTCTCACATCAGGACATGATCAGATCATATCCAAAAATGATCACCATGCCCCAACACCTTGGAGCATAGATTCCATGTCCTCTTCCTCTCTCTCTCTCTGATATTTATCATATAAAAATCACATAAAATAATAAAAAAAAGATACCCAAAAGAAAACAAAGAGAAGATAATCTTCTCTTACCTTTGTGCCTTCATGACATCAACGATTGATGTCCAGATGAAGATCTTTTCTCTAAAGATCTTGGTGCCATCTTTCCTCAAGCCTTTCCTCTCTCTCTCTCAAATTTTTATCATATAAAAATCATAAATAAAATAGAAAGAGAGAAACATAAAAGAAAAATATAATAGAAGACAATCTTCTCTTACCTTGTCTCTTCAAGACATCAACCTTTGATGTCTTAATTAAGGGCTCTTCTCCAAGAATCCTAGCACCACAAATCCTCCATGCCTTCTCCTCCCTCTCCTTTGATTTTTCATGATTTTTATAGAATTTTTTACATCCTTAAACCATCTCATAAGAGGCATCCATCTTTTATTACAAGATTAGGTCAAAACCTACTCAAAGGAGGACTTCTATGAGGCGTCCAACTCTTGGACGCCCCTTCCACTTATTTTTTCATGTAACCACTGATTCTCATGCATAAAACCAAGGGAAAAAGGGCTGAATAAGATAGAGGGGTGTGGGTAGAGTTGGCACACAAGGGAGGGAGGAGTTTGTGTCAAAGAAGACTCTTCTAAGTAAGAAATAATTTTCAACTTCCTTCTAATTTTAATCAAATCAAATTTAAATCCAATTCCTGAGATAATGGGGTGTGGAAAATCATTTCTTAGGCATGGAAATCATAGAAAAAAATTTAAAATTAAAATATGGTGTGGGCTTCCTTAGGCGCAAGTGAAAGAGAGAGTCCCAGTCCAACCGGAACTCCTCTTGTTTGACTAGGTCAAAATTATTTTAAATCTAATTTAAATTTTATTTAAATTAGATTAAATATAACATAATTAAAGGTGATCCTAGTCTAACTAGGAGACTAATTAAATCAAGATTTAAATCTAATTTAATTCCTAAGTCAATCAGGTGCATCCAAGTCCTAGTCAAATAAGGAATTATTCTTTCCTTGCAATTAGCTTACTCAATAAATCAATTTGGCTTAATCTAATTAAATATAAACAAATTCTAATTGAATCTAATTCAATTATACTTGATCTCAGCCTGATTTCTCAATCAAATTTAGCCAATTAGCAATTCAATTGCTAATCGATCCTCCTGCAACACTTGCATTAGGTCAAACATCAATCGCATTGAATGTTTGACCTCGAAATGATTCTCAATCATCGATTAACCATTCGATCAGATTACAAGCTCTAATGTGTATGACTCCATAGGTTCGAACCTAAGTCAGTAGTATAAGAACTAATTCCTATACCAATCAAAGTTACCATCTAGCAATGGTTTTCGATGTCTGAATAGGTTGAATGCATGCAAAGCAATATTCTTAGAACCCTGGCCTATGGTTACCATATAATTCATCCCTATGACCAATAATGCTCAAGATGATTTTGAGTATGCTGTCAAACACTCATACAAGTTATCTCTATTGTGTCTCAAAATTTTGCAAATTTTGTGACACCTCACGAGGATTATCCAGACCTAGGTTTTATTAAATTGAAACATAGCAAGACATTCTCTTCCTAAAGTTAATCAGGAGTGGTCAATCCCATCTTGACTCACACTGACTCTACAAGTACTTGACTATATCCAAAAATCTTTCATCACCTATATTAGAAATATAGGCAGTCCAGCACCAAAGTACGGTGAGTTGCTCGCAAGTCATCATAGCGATCTCAGGTCGGAGGGATACTTATATCCATTGGCCTTAGCTAGCTATTCTTGATAGTAGAGTACTACATTGATCATGTTCAGTATAGATGTACTCCTACATCTCATCTGGATGCTATACCAGTATCTCCATACCACTTGATTACGAGGACAACCAACGTATATGGCATACAGCGACCTACACTTGATAAGTTATCATCTTTGTTAATAGCTTATCATTTGATCGTGAATAATTTAAGAACCATCTGATAAATCATTCTTTATCGATTAATTGCGGTTCTAAGATCTTCATCATAATTTAGGAGTTCATTTAAGAAAGATAGAATTTTTATGATGAAACAACCAAATTACTATTATTATTAGATAATTCATATACTAATTCTAATCATCTACTACTTAGATGATTGGCTTTAGGATATATTTTCTAACACAGCTTTCTTTGTAGCATCGGATGCCACGACATACTCCATCTCATACATAGAATCAGCCATAGTGTGCTACTTAAAACTCTTTCAGCAGACCGCTCCATCGTTCAGGGTAAACACATAACCTGACATACTCTTACTATTATCGTGATCTAATTGGAAACTAGAATCAGTGTATCCAATAAGTTTCAAGTCAGTATCTCCATAGATGAGCCACTAATCCTTGGTATTTTTCAAATACTTCAGGATTATCTTCACAACCTTCCAGTGATTCTCACCTGGGTCAGACTGGTATCTGCTCACTAACCCTAGTGAGTATGCCATGTCTTATCTCATACACATCATGACGTATATAATAGAACCCACTATCAAAGCATATGATATTCTACTCATATGCTATCTCTTTTGAGGACTTATCGGATAATCCCTCTTCGAGAGAAAAATTTCATGGCCTATCGGAAGATAGCCCTTCTTAGAATTCTTCATGCTAAACCTCTTCAGCATAGTATCAATGTACGTGGATTGGGATAATCCAAGCAATCTTTTAGATCTATCTCATAGATCTTCATCCTTAGGATGTAGGATGCTTCTTCCAAGTCCTTCATGGAGAATTACGACGACAGCCAAACCTTTATTCTCTGTAGAGGATGTCATTCTCGATCAAGAGAATGTCATCGACATACAATACAAGAAATACATTTACAAAATCATTAGCCCATTTATACATGTAGGATTTTCTTCATTCTTAATGAAGCCATACTTTTTGATTATCTTATCAAAATACATGCTCCAACTCTAAGATGCCTACTTCAATCCATAGATGGATCTCTGAAGCTTGCATACCTTAGACTCATCTGTGGATGTGAAACCCTCAGGCGATATCATATACACCTCTTCATCCAGCTCTCCATTTAGGAAAGCTGTCTTCACATCCATTTGCAAGATCTCATAGTCTAGGTATGCCGCTATCGCAAGCATGATCTGAATGGACTTGAGCATTGCCATTGGAGAAAATGTCTCATCATAGTAATACCATGATGCTGATGATATATCTTAGCAACTAGATAGGCTTTATAGGTCTCCACCTTTTCGTTTGCATCTTATTTTATTTTGAAAATGCATTTACACCTAATGAATTTTACCCCTTTAGGTGGATCAACCAGTGTCCATACACTATTGACCTTCATGGACTTCATTTTGGACTTAATGGCTTTTAGCCACTTATCGGAGTCAGACCTCTGCATGGCATCCATGTAGGTGATCGGATCCTCGTCATTCTCATCGAGTTCAACAAGATCACTATCTTGGACCAAGAAACCATAGTATCTATCTAGCTAATGTGGTACTCTATCGAATCTTCTTGGTGCCACTTCAACGGGCTCTGGGTTTGATCTTATCAAATCTAGTTCTGTAGGTTCACTAGAATGTATCAGTTCTTCCACCTATTGAAATTCAATAAGCTCAACATTAGAGATAGCTATTTCTTCCATAAGAAACTTCTTTTCCAAAAAGACTATCCTATTGCTGATGAACACTTTTTGTTCTTCAGCAAGATAGAAGTAATAACCCCCAGTTTTCTTAGAGTATCCTATGAACAGGCACTTATCGGACTTAGGTCCAAGCTTTGCTGGTTGTAAATATTTTGCATAAGCCGAACATCCCCAAATCCTAAGGTGAGAGAGTGTCGGTCTATGCCCAGTCCATATCTCATATGGAGTCTTTGCGATAGACTTGCTCAGAACATTGTTCAAAATAAAAAAAAGTAGTCTCAAGTGCATACCCCCAGAATGAAATTGACAGACTCATAAATCCTATCATGGACCGAACCATGTCCAATAAGGTTCGATTCCTCCTTTCAGATACACCATTATGCTATGGTGTTCTAGGAGGGGTCCATTGAGAGAGAATCCCATTCTTTCCTAGATATGTCAAAAATTTGTTGGAAAGGTATTCACTTCCTCGATCAGATCGAAGAGTTTTAATACTCTTCCCAAGTTATTTTTCTACCTCATTTCGATATCATTTGAACATTTTAAATGAATTAGATTTACTCTTCATAAGATAGACATATCCATACCTCGATAGATCATGAGTAAATGTAATGAAGTAATAATACCCATCTCTAGCACTTGTGTTCATAGGTCTACATACATCAGTATATATTAGACCTAGAAGCTTAGTGGCCCGTTCACCTTTACCAGTAAAAGGTGATTCATCATCTTACCAAGAAGGTCGGACTCATAGATATTCAATGATTCATAATCATGGATGTCAAGGATATGCACCTTGACTAATCTATTGATCTTGTTCTTATTTACATGACTGAGCCTACAGTGCCAAAGATAAGCATCAATGACATTATCTAGTTTTGAACATTTATTTGACATGTACATTACACTAATAAACTATAATAAAATATAAATATCATTTCTTAATTATCTTTGCATTACTATAATATCATTCATAATGATATCACAATAATTTACTTTTATGCATAAATAATAATCATTCTGGGCTAAAAGCCCAATAGATATTATATTCATCATAAAAGATGGATAATAGTGACGGTCACTTAAAACAACATTATTATTTTTGAAAAATAGCTCAAGAGTTTTCAATGCTAGATCTAAAACTTTACTTCCATCCCCAACATTAAGGAATCTATTGTCATTTTTAAACTTTCTATCAATTTAAAGTCCATGCAATAAATTGCATATATGAATCAAACTCCCAGTATCTAATACCTAGGTAGATGTATCACATATGGAGAAATTGCAAGATGTTATCATATAACAGCTTTGACCAGCAACCACTTATTGATTTCTCCTATTCAGCCTATTTGGGTCAAGAGGATAATTCCTGTTCGAGTCTGCCTGATTAGGGTAAATACTAGACTCCTCATTCTTAGATCCTAAATGCTTACCACTATCCAACAGTGAATGGAGCGGACTTACTCTAGCCATTCTATTTATCTAAAAAAAAATATGAAATCTAATTAGTACTTGAATTAATTAACTCTAAAGATTTGAACTTTAGTCTAAAGGTCCTTCCACTATTTTTAATAAATTGGTAGCCTCTATCTTCAATTCAAAAAATTACACTAACCCCTTAGTGGATACTAGAATCCACATAGACTACAGATGGACCCAAGAAAAGCTCTGGCTAACCCGTGTGCATCTATAAGTAGGTTCATAATCAATTATTTTTTCAAATAATTTCTAGTAATTAGGTTTTGCCTCAGAAGCCAATTCAGTAGGCTATGGCCTCCAATAAAAAGGTCTGGTTAGGTCCAACCATCAATATGATTTACTTCGGTGCATCAAATCAATGATAACCAGGTCCAAGGAAAGCTTTGGCTAACCTAATCACCATTAAGAGAGTGCGACCTAATCATTATATGATGAATAGTAATTTCAATATCTAGATGAACACCAGATATAAAGCACCTCCCATATCCATCCAGAAAATTAGACTCGTTATTATTCACCTTAATAGGAGGCAATGACTCGATTATCCCCATCACTTAGTTATTTTAAGAATCTAATAATTTAGAAGATTTAGGTTACATGTGATTTAAGGATAGTAAGAACACGCACCCAATTTTTCTCACTGACTTCACCAAGTCAAATCCTCCCACTGACTTCAATAAGTCAATAGGTTAGGACTAGGATCAATTTAAGTCCATAGGCACCTAATTCAGTCTTACTGATTGAAATCAATCAAATTGATTTCTAATGACATGGGTCAACTCAAATCATCAAGTGATCTAATCAAATCCTAATTGATCATATCGGTCAGGTAAGTAAGATCAGTGGAAGGGATATGCTATTAACTCATCAAAGATCGAATCAGTGTGAGTAGCTTCTAATTAGAAATCACTGATCTCATCTGCCAAACTTATCTTAGACACCAACTGGTTAATTATGTTTAATCTGATCAACCTAGTAATTTTGGACTGGATCGTTTAGTGATGAATCAAGTCCATCTTGGTCTAGTTAAAGACATGGACTTATCCAACTACAACTATTAAAATTGAATCTAGAGTGTTCTTGATTTAATCTAATTCAACACTTAGTTAAATTTTATTAATTACTCTAGATTAATCCATTTTTTAACTAATCTTAGGCCTAACCTAATTAATGAACTTAATTCATCTAACCCTTTAACCCACAGCTTATGACCATATCTTAGAATCTTTAATTCATAATTCTAGATTCTATAAATAATACTTAATTCTTTTAATTAAGTTTTGGATTGATGGATTTGGATTCGGCATTTCAAAAAAAAATTTAAATTTTGAAACATTTTATTTTCTATTTTTCAAATGGGTCAACTCATTTCAAAAATGGATTGGCTCATTTCTCAAACAACAACCTATTGCTAGTTTTAAATAGAAAATCAAGCATAATAAAAATTAAATCATAAATTAGCTTTTATATCTAATCTAAACATAGTCATGTTTAACTTTTTAATTAAAATAATTTTAATCATAAAAATTCTTTTACTATTCATCTTAATGAATGAGTTCATAGTGGCACCCCTACTACCATAAGGAATCCCCATGGAATGGAAAGAGATGGCCTTTAAACCATACTTATCTCTTATGATCGGACGGCTTGGTGGCTCATTCATCCTCGATTACTGAGTTATCTAGATCTAACATATCATATATGAAAGCATTTAAATTTTCTAATTGACATATTAGAATATATCAAGCAACCCTTGCTCTGATACCATTTGAAGAAAATCGCACAGAATTTTAGCATGCTTTTCAAAATATTTTTTGAAAATTATTACAATAAAAGCATTAAATTAATCTAAAATTAACCTATGCATGCATTAATCAAATTAGAAAATCCTACTCAAGATCTAGACATACTAATATGTAATTTAAAATTTAAATACAATCGATCAGTAAATCGTATTTGCTGATCGATTCGAGTTCAAAATCGATACCTATGTGTGGATAACCGATCTCCATGATCTAAATCCATCAGATATATTCTCATATTACGTTATAGTTACATACTTATCTGGCCTCTATGGTTGGTCCACACAGAGCTTCTGATCCTGATCAGCTCCACTGGAGTGCTAGCTCCTCATCGGAGCCTTCGATGACTGATCTCGATCGATTTAATCGATCATCTTTTTTTTGATCTCTTAAATAATTCAAAAAATCAAAATGTGTGCTTTGGAGGATGATGAAGTGGTGTTTCAAATTTGGTGGCGATTCGATGCTCACAGCACTCGATCTCTCCATCCGAACCCTAAGTCCAACTCTAAGGTTTTGAACACTTAAAAACCCTGACGGTCGGATCTCATGCCCTTTCTCTTTGGAATTTTCTCATGAAACAAATTTTCATGGGTAGAGAACTCCTTTAGCTATGACAACTCACTTAGATCCCATCTAAAGTGGATGACCATATAAGAAAAAATAAAGAAAGAGATGTGAGAAGAATTTCTGGTGCATGAAAATTTTTCGCTCTCTCTAGACTTTTCCATGCCCAAACTTACACCCCTCATAGGTATTTCTCCCTCTAAAAAACCTTTTCACACACTCCTCAGACCCCCATGCATGCACAAAAAAATCACTTTTTTACTGTTGTCCAATAGATGGGAAAATCGCGTGGGAAGGATAAGGCATGGAGGTTGAACTTGTTTCAACCTCCTTGCAAAATTTGAATTCAAATTCAATCTAATCCATTTCCAACACTCATCCCAAAGAGGTTGATTCATAGAAGGACTCTCGAATACACAAAAAAAAATATGTAAGAAATCATATGGTGCATGGGGAAAGGATAAGCACCAGAGTGTTAGGAGGTTTCAACTTCCAACCAAAACTTGAATTCAAAATTCAAGTTTAAACTTTAACCTAATCCAACCATTAGACTAGGTCAAAAGGGAGATCAGAAGGGGGCGTAGAAACCTCTCATCTGCATTAGAAAAACTCATGTAGAAATTAGAGATGGGGCATGGGAAAGGTCAAAGATAGTAGGCGCATGGGAGAATTTGAATTTAAATCTCATTTGACTTGATCCAAATTGGTTTCAACTAAATCAATTATTCAAATTCAATCAGACTAGGTCAAATCCAACTAAATTAGGCTTGATATAAATTAATTAATTTCTAATCAAATTAGAAATTAATTAGATCCAACCCCTGATCAAATCAGGATCAAATCTTCCATAGCGATTAGATCATCACATAATCTAATTGGATCAAGCCCAATCGAATCAAATTCAATTGGACTTGATCGAATTCTCATTGCTCAATCAAATTGACTTAATCAACAATCAAATTGCTAATTAATCCTCTAATAAAAATAGAGTCCCAATTGGGTGGATGTTTGGGCAATAGAGTCCCATCAACATGAAACTCCTGAAGAGATCTAAACGAATGAAACTCACGATCATAGTTCCAGACGAGTGAGACTCTTGATCAGAGAGTCCCAAATAAATAGAACTCTGAGTTCTAGTGTAGTGGGATCCACAAAGATAGAGTTCCAGTCCAGTGGGACTCCTGATCATAGAGTCCCAATTCAGTGAGACTCTTGACCATAGAGTCCCAGACCATTGGGACTCTTGATCAATCATCAGATTAGGTAGGAACTCCTATTATATGTGACCCCATAGATTTGAATCCTAAGTCGGTAGCATAGAAATTAATTTTCTTTACCAATCGATGTAATCTTTTAGCAATGGTATCCGACGTCCGGATAGGTCAAAATGTTGCAACGCAATAATAACAAACCAGTGGCATATGATTACCGTATAATTCATCCTTTTGACCTCAATGCTCAAAGGATAATCTAGGATTTACTGTCAATCCTAAAATTCATCCATAGTGTATTTCAAAATTTAGTGTCCATCACATGGACCACCCTGACCGAGGGTTTGCTAAATTGAAATACGGTGATGCACTTGCTCCAAAACTTGGAGGGATCAATTCCATCTTGACTCACGCACCAACTTTATAAGTACTTGACTTCACTCAGTAGCCTTCTATCACTGAATTAAAAATTTAGATAGTCTGATACCTAAGTACAGTAAGTTGCTTGCAAGTCACCATGGTGCTCTCAGGTCTAAGGGAGACTTATACCTATATCTTTTGCAAGCAACTCTTGATAGTAGAGAGCTCTGTAGTTGGGCCACGTTTAGTGAAATATAGCCCTACACTTTACCTGCATGCCATAATAGTATCTCCATACTTCTTGGTTAAGAGGACAACCAATACTTATGGCACATAATGACCTATACTCGATAAGTTGTCATCCTAGATAACAACGAATCATTTGGTCACAAATCAGTTTAAGGACTAAACAACAAATCCTCCTTTGTCGAGTCTAAATAGTCCTTAGAACTTCATCATAGAAGAGTTCATTATAGAAAGATGCACAAGAGTGATGAAATATCAAAATAATAATTTAATTTATTTAAAATTTAAGTATAATTATATTTACGTCAACCATCTACAACCTAGATGATTAGCTTTAGGATATATTTTTCAATAACTTCCACTTAGACTAATGCCATTCAAAATAGTATCGAATACCCATCTTGCATTTCTGATTGTCGAACTCTTTGATTTCGAGAGCCTTAGTAAAGACGTCAGCCATATTTTTCTTTCCATCGATCTTCTGAAGCTCGACGTCACCTCGTTCTATGATCTCTCACATAAGATGATAGTGTCGTAGAATATGCTTGGTGCACTGATGTGCCTTCGGCTCCTTCACTTGAGCTATGGCTCCAGTGCTGTCATAGTATAGTAGAACCAGACCATCCAAGGAGGGTGCCACTCTCAGCTCATTGATGAACTTCTACAGCCACACAGCTTTCTTTGCAGCATCGAATGCCGCGACATACTCCACCTCACACATAAAATTGGCCATAGTGTGCTGCCTGAAACTCTTCCAGCAGATCGCTCTACCATTTAGGGTAAACACATAACCTAACACACTCTTACTATTATCGTGATCTGACCAAAAATAAGAATTAGTGTATCTCATAAGTTTCAAATTAGTATCTCCATATATGAGCCACTAGTTCTTGGTATTTCTCAAATACTTTAGGATTATCTTCACAACCTTTCAGTGATTCTCACCTGGATCAGACTGGTATCTGCTCACTATCCCTAGTGAGTATACCATGTCTGGTCGCATACACATCATGGCATATATAATAAAATTTACTATTGAAGCATATGGTATTCTACTCATATTCTATCTCTCTTAAGGAGTTGTCGGACAATCTCTTTTTGAGAGAAAAATTTCATGGCCTATCGGAAGATAGCCCATCTTGGAATTTTCATACCGAACCTCTTCAGCATAGTATCAATGTACGTGGACTGAGACAATCCAAGCAATCTTTTAGATCTATCTCTATAGATCTTCATCCTTAGGATGTAGGATGCTTCTCCCATGTCCTTCATGGAGAATTGCGACGACAGCCAAACCTTTATTCTCTATAGAGTAGGGATGTTATTCCCGATCAAGAGAATATCATCGACATATAATACAAGAAATACATTTACAGAACTATTAGTCCATTTATACACGTAGGATTTTTTTCCATTCTTAACGAAGCCATATGTTCTGATTACCTTATCAAAATGCATGTTCCAACTCCGAGATGCCTGCTTCAATCCATAGATGGATCTCTAAAGCTTCCACACCTTGGACTCATCTGTGGATGTGAAACTCTTAGGTTATATCATATACACCTCTTTATCTAGCTCTCTATTTAGGAAAGTTGTCTTTACATCTATTTGTCAGATCTCATAGTCTAGGTTTGCCGCTATCACAAGCATGATCCGAATGGACTTGAGCATTGCCACCAAAGAAAATGCCTTGTCATAGTCAATATCATAATGTTGACGATATTTCTTAGCAACCAGATGGGCTTTTTAAGTCTCCACTTTTTCATCTGCGTCTTATTTTCTTTTGAAAATCTATTTACACCCAATGAGTTTTATCCCTTTAGGTGGATCAACCAGTGTCCATACACTGTTGACCTTCATGGACTCCATTTCGGACTTCATGGACTCCATTTCGGACTTCATGTCTTTTAGCCACTTATCAGAGTCAGACCTCTACATGGCATTCATGCAAGTGATTGGATCATCATCATTCTCATCAAGTTCAATAGGATCACCATCCCAGACCAAGAAACCATAATATCTGTCTGGATGATGTGGTACTCTACTGGATCTTCTTGGTGCCATTTTAATGGGCTCTGAATTTGATCTTATCAAATCTAGTTCTACAGGTTTACTAGAATATGTCAATTCTTCCATCTGTCAAACTTCACTAAGCTCAACATTAAAGGCAGCTATTCCTTCCATAAGAACATCTTTTTCCAAAAAGACTGCCCTATTGCTGATGAACACTTTTTGTTCTTCAGCAAGGTAGAAGTAACAACCCCAAATTTTCTTGGGGTGCCCTATGAACAAGCACTTATCGAACCTAGGTCCAAGCATTTTTATTTATAAATTTTTGCATAAGCCGGATATCCCCAAACCTTAAGGTGAGAGAGTGTTGGCCTATGTCCAGTCCATATCTCATATAGAGTCTTTGCGACAGACTTGCTCAGAACATTGTTCAAAATAAAATAAGAAGTCTCAAGTGCATACCCCTAGAACGAAATTGGCAGACTCGCAAACCCTATCATAGATCAAACCATATCCAACAAGGTTTGATTCCTCCTTTCAGATACACCATTATGTCAAGATGTTCCAGGAGGGATCCATTGAGAGATAATTCTATTCTCTCCTAGATATGTCAAAAACTTATTGGAAAGGTATTCACCATCTCAGTTAGATCAAAGAGTTTTAATACTCTTTTCAAGTTATTTTTCTACCTCATTTCGATATCATTTGAATATTTTAAATGAATCAGATTTACTCTTTATAAGATAGATATATCCATACCTCGATAGGTCATTCGTAAATGTAATGAAATAGTAATATCCACCTCTAGCACTTGTGTTCATAGATCTACATACATCAGTATGTACTTGACCTAGAATCTCAGTGGCCCATTCACCTTTTCCAGTAAAAGAAGATTTAGTCATCTTATCAAGAAGGCCGAACTCACAGGTATTCAATGATTCACAATCATGGATGTCAAGGATATGCTCCTTGACTAACCTATTGATCCTGTTCTTACTTATATGACCAAGTCAACAGTACCAAAGATAAGTATCACTGACATTATCTAGTTTTGGACATTTATTTGACATATACATTATACTAATAGGCTGTGATAAAATGTAAATACCATTTCTTAATTATCCTTGCATTACTATAATATCATTCATAATGATATCATAATAATTTTCTTTTATGGATAAATAATAGCCATCCTAGACTAAAAGTCCAACAGATATTATGTTCATCATAAAAGATGGACAATAGTGATAGTCACTTAAAATAATATTATTATTTTTGAAAAATAGATCAAGAGTTCCCAATGCTAGGATTGAAACTTTACTTCCATCTCCAACATTAAAAAAATCTATCACCATTCTCAAACTTTCTACCAATTTGAAGTTCATGCAATAAATTGTATATATGAATTAGACTTCTGGTATCTAATACCCAGGTAAATGTATCACATACGAAGAAATTGCAAGGTGTTATCATATAATAGCCTTGACCAACAACCACTTGCTGATTTCTTCTATTCAGTCTATTCGGGTTAAGAGGATAATTTCTCTTCGAGTCTGCCTGATTAGGATCAACACTAGACTCCTCATTCTTAAGTCCTAAATATTGGGATTGGTGTATAGAATAGAAGCACAGATTTTAAAACAAAATTATGAAGTCATACAAACCAAACCCAAACCCTAGGATCACCTTATTAGCAATTAAATCATATAGCATGCAATTGTAATATAAAAAAAAGTATTGAATATACCTCTTATCGCTAAATTCTGAATTGACCCTAATTTTCGACAGTAGTCCGTCAGAGGTTCCACCAGGTGCCCACATATTTATCCTCCAACGTTGATCCACATGAAGATTTGATCAAGATACTAGAACCTCTTATTTATATAATTAAAATTCTAATAACAAGAACTTTAATTAAATAGGCAAGACCTTCCTTAGCATTTATGTCACCTTCCTTACCTCTCCTTACCTTTCTTTCTTTTTTCCTTGTCTTCTTAATTTTTCTTCCTAATCTCTTTGTCTTAAGATGACTTCTTGTCCTTATAAGGATAAGGTCTGGACAAGAGAAGGAGAGAAAGAAAATTGGATAATAAGAAAATACTTGTAAGAAAGAAAGATAATTTTCTGAATCTCCGGAGTCTCGGTGCGCACCCCTATTTATAATGTATGTAGGGGTGCCAACACATTTTCTCACGCCCTTTCCATATTATGATCTCATGTCCCTTCAGCCTATCTCATGCCTCATCAAATAATAATGACATGTAGACTTAGTCCAAGAGGTACCTTAAAGCAGAAGAACTCTCGGACTAATTCTACGTAAGTTATTTATGAAGAGTCACGGGCTTTTATTTTTGGTGCCATCAAATTCTACCATTAGATTAGATAAGTAGGCCATCCAATGGCGTAAAAGTGGGATGCCCATTTAGCAAAATAGCATGGAGATAATCTTTGAATAGTCAAAATTCCAAGGGACTTTGACTTGGTTTAAGAGATGCCAAGGAGTGGGCGGCAGAGTGGGTGGCAAGAACTCCCTTCTCATGCAAATATTAATTAAATAACAAAGTATTTAACCTATAGAAGGACTCTTCTACACCCCATATCTGATGTCCACATCCATATGTAAATTTATGCAATATGAAAAAAGAGAGAAAAAGTCAAAGAAGGTAGGCGCCTACATAAACCCATGCGCCAAGGACTCTTGCGCATGAATGACTTCCCACACGCAAGAGAGAGACTCTCTGCATGTCTATGGAATTCTGGTATGTGATGCCCCATCTAAAGCCCAATCAGTCTAGGCTAACCTAATTCAAGATCAAATCCAATTTGACTCAAATCTGACCTTAATTAGCCCAAATTAGAAGCCGATTCGAATCTGATTCGAATCTAGGTGCTAGGATTTGCTACATGTGCTAGCATGTTCAACTTGCAAACATGGTCTAATCTAATTAGATCTTTAATCAATTCTCTTTATATGTGATCCATTGGGTTCTACATCTAGCCAGCAGTGGGTCTGAATTTGATTTGACCTAATCTGGTTAGAACTCAACCAAATCAATTTAGGTCAAAACTAGGCTACCCAATTTGACCAATTAGAATACTTTCTAATTTAATGATCAAATTAAAAAATTTTAATTCAATCGAATCCACAGGGCATGATTGACGTCTAGCAATGTATCGTGACTTTTTTCCCAAAAGATGTGAAATTTTGATAGAAATATCAAAAGTACCCTTCAGTGGAAAATTATCGTGCAACTAGATCCTTTGATTATCCTACATCCTGAATATGACTCTAGGTATGAAAATATGTCAAACCCAACATCATATTTATTTCTCTTTCAATCTTATGATGATAATTTATTTAATGAAATATTAAAAACCATTTCTAATTTTCATCATGCTTTGATCAAAGTCTTCCTAAATTATTATTTATTTGAAGCAGACAGGATGCGATTTTCTCTTACCAGGAGTGATCAATTTTATGTTAACCTACTCACAATCTTCATATATAATCCATCATATCTAGATCATCCCATACATGACTAAGTCATGAATGAGTATGAACCAAAATATGGATTCATATATATAAGGTTCTATGGTAGTTTCAGGTCTAAGGATTGAAGGGAAAATCTTGATTTTCCAGATCAGGTTCGTTCAGATCTGATCGAATCAAGAGATATATTTCAAAAAAAAATTTCTTTGATCTAGATCAGAATTGGAATATTTTAGATCTGATCTTTATTATTTTAATAATTAAAATAAATTTAGATAAATTAAATTAAATTTAATTTACCTTAGCGTAGGGTAATCCTATTACCCGTTGATGATCCTATAAGCAGCAGAAGGTTCTAGATCTAGCCACGCAAGTGCCTAGCCTCTATCGATATCCACTCAGGCTAGATCTAGAGATCCTCTTCTTCTCTATCACATCTCCAAAAATTAGATCTAGATCTAATTTGAAGGATCTTCAAAACACCTTTCGAAGATCAGCAGTTGTCCTTCACAGCAGCGCAGCCTTGTAACTTTCTATCGCCTTTCTCTCGTCTGGATTGCACCAACATGGATCCCAAACTCCTTTGGGCGTGGAGAGGAGAGGGAGAAGATGGACTTAGCACAGAGGAGGAGAGGAGAGGCAGCCTTGGGGTGTGGGAATTTTCAATGCTTTTTGAGTTGGGTGCAGGGTCTCATTTATAGACTACGCATGATCCAACTCCTCTTCTTCCCAACCAATCACAACCCTTTGCCTAAGGATTTCAGGATCTAGGATTCTGCAGAAAATAAGTGTTTGGATTTCTGATTAAGGACGAACACGCAGCACCTCTATACATCATAAGAACATCCCACCGGATAGAAGGAGAGAGCCTTTAAACCCTTCTTCATTCTTATGACCGGAGGCCAAAGAGGAATGCCTTAATCAGGGAATATGTAATACTACAAAATAGTTTTAGATCTATATTCATATATGTCTCATATACAAAATTAGATCTAATCATGGCATATTTGCATACATCTCATGTATCGAATCATGCACTATTTTCAGATATAAATTATCTTCATAATTAATCTAAAAAATTAGATTTAAATTGATATTATCAAAATAAACTTTAATCTAGACCAACTATGTAGAACTATTCTACAAACTAGTCTAGACATGCATCAATCATTATCTCATATGATGTTTAAAATTAAATAATTTTTTATTTACTATTTTTTAGATATTATTATAATAATTATAATGTTAGAAAATAGGAAATAAATAGATCTAAAATATAATTTAATCAAATTAAATTATAAACATGCAAGACTATTCTATGGAATTATTCATATTTTAGAACTAGTCATGCAATATTTTTCTAATCTTAGATACCAAATATTCAATTTTAATATTTTCTGATTTCAAATCTGATCACATATCATGTGACATCTAAAATCATATATTTTTTTGATTTAAAATAAATTTAAGATCAGATCTAAAACAACTTATAGAACCCATGGACCTCTGATACCAAGATTTGTTTGATCCTATCTTCTGCTATATGACCTAATCTCAGGTGCATAGATACCTATCATTTGGACTATCCCTAGGTCGTTTGGCATTCACGTTTTGTTCGATAGTTAGAATAATAAATATGTAGCTGATAAAGATCGTTAATAAGGAATCATTTGCAATTTTATTTCTTTTCATAAAGAATGTTACAATGGTCCTTAAAAAGTAATCGCATAGCCTTCTAGTGCTAAGCATGAAACAGAAATCAAATTCTGCTAGCTGCAGGCAATAATAACAGTCTTTCAAACTAGTCTAACTATGGTAATCGAAGAGGGTATGTTCCCACGGCTACTGCAGCAACTCTTGCTCCATTACCAATGCGTAGGATCATATCTCCATCCCTCAGCCTCCTGCTATCCTCAAGACCTTGCATGGAAGTGCACAGATGAGCACTAGAACCAGAGTCAAGCACCCAACTGGATGCAGAAGAAACCATAAGGTTAGACTCAATAACGAGCATACCTCCAGAAGGACCTTCCTTCTTGTTCTTCAGGGTGGCCAGGTAAGTAGGGCAGTTCTGCTTCTAATGGCCGTCGCTGTTGCAATGGAAAATACTTTTCTTTGACATCGGCCTTCTTCTTCGGCTCTGCCTTCTTCTTCTTTGATCCTTCCACCTTTTGCTTTTTCACAGACTTCTTTTTCTTTCCATAGAAGACTTTCTTTTGGAAGAAGTTCCTTCCATAGCAAGAACTGAGCCTTTAGAACCTTTCATAGAAAGCTCAGCGGTAACCAGCATATTCATTAATTCGGCCAAGGAATTCTGAAGTTTATGCATGTGGTAATTCATGATGAATTGCCCATATGCATCAGTCAAGGATTGCAGAATAATATCATTCTACAGGTCCAAGTCCAACTTCACACCGAGCTTCTCAAGCTCTTCCATGTCCTTGATCATTCATCAGATAGTGATCTTGGACTGACTGCCCATCACGCATCTTAGCCTTAAAAAGTCATTTCGTGACTTGATATTTGGCTGCGCGACTCTGTTCACCAAACATCTCCTACAGGTGAGCCAACATTTGGCGAGCAGTCCCTGATATCCTTCATGTTGGCGCTGGAGCTCATCAGACATCGAGCCCAACATGTAATATCTGGCCTTATTATCTTCGTCTATCCATTTTTTCAGAGATGCTCTCTGTTCAACAGATGGACGGGCTGGTAAGGTTGGAGGGTCCTGGTCCAAAACATGGGTTAACTTCTCAGAACCCAAAATAATTTTGTAGTTCCTGAGCCAATCTTTATAATTAGGTCCGGTCAGTCTATGTGTGTCCAGGATACGTGCCAATGGGTTGGACGTAGACATTTTTCTGTAGAGAGTCAAAGATTCTAGTTAGATATTGTAATTTTGACTTGACCAATTTGTTTAGGGAATTTTATTTTTAAACAAATTAGCTTCCACTATTTTCTCGGATCCCTACACTCCCTCTGTAGAGATGCGAAAATCTCCACGATTAATGATTTCTAGTGGGTGGTGCGGTCTCACCAACTGACTCATCACCTCACCTAACAGTTATTGGTGATGGGTTAGCCAATGAGTGAACAACTCTTGTTCAATGATTCTCTAATCATGGTGCACCCAAACTTGGTCTCTAATTCATGAATCTCACCGTATCCTGAAATATTGATCCACTCCTTAGTTAAGTCAGACCCACCATTTGCATAGACTGGGATTTCCTAATTGAGTCTCTCACCGTATCCAAAATATTGAGCCCTAACTCATCCTCCAGTCCCATAGCATCCAATGCCTAATAGACATGGTTGCATCTTTTCCGGATGCAACTGAGCCACTGTATCCAAGCTCGAGAACAATCAACCCCGGGAAGGGCCCGCACATCTACAATGGTGGAAGACCTCAGACTTAATCTTTTCTTAGGGAAGAATTGATTTCAGGTCTCATTAAACTAGACTTGTCATAGTCATAACAATTATGACTAACCTAGTGGCATGGGTTAGCTCGGATTATTGACCACCTCAGATCAGAACTGTGTCAACAGATATGGCCAGGTAAGTGAGATCGGATGGAAGGAATATGCCATTAACTCGTACAAGAATGCATTCAGGTCGAGTAGCTTTCAATTAAAAACCAGTCGGTCGTATGTGCCAAACTTACCTTAGATACCAAATTGTTGAGTCAGAACCAATTGGGTTAGCCTACAATCCAGACTCTAACCTCTGAGCCTAATTAGGTCTTGCTTGATCGTGACTCGATCTTGACCCAGACTTAATCCTATTAGGCTGGTCAATTTAAGCATTGTTGATCCCATCTAACCAACTCTTGATTCGGTTTGATCAACTGCTTAGACCTAATTGAGCTACCCAAGCCCGAACCCAGTATTATGAATATGTCTTAGATCTGAAATTCTCAATTTTAGACCTAATTAATATTCCATAATCTTAATTTTTAATTAAGTAGGGTTCATAAACAAAATATGCACAATAAATCCTAGGGTTTCAGGATCTAGGGTTTTGCAGAAAGTAAGTTTTGGATTTCTGATTAAGGACGAACACGCAGCACCCCTACACATCATAAGAACACCCCATCAGATAGGAGGAGAGGGCCTTTAAACCCTTCTTCATTCTTATGATCGGACGGCCAAGAGGAATGCCTTAATCAGGAACATTCAATACTACAAAATAGTTTTAGATCTATATCATATATCTCATATACAAATTAGATCTAATCATGGCATATTTTGCATACATCTCATGTATCGAATCATGCATATTTTTCAGATCTAAATTATCTCATAATAATCTAAAAAATTAGATTTAAATTGATCTTATCAAAATAAACTTCTAATCTAGACAACTATGTAGAACTATTCTACAACTAGTCTAGACATGCATCAATCATATCTCATATGATGTTTAAAATTAAATAATTTTTATTTACTATTTTTTAGATATTATTATAATAATTATAATATCAAAAAATAGTAAATAAATAGATCTTAAAATATAATTTAATCAAATTAAATTGATAAACATGCAAGACTATTCTATAGAACTATTCTATTTTTTAGAACTAGTCATGCATATCTTCTAATCTTAGATCCAAATCATTTCAATTTTAATTTTTTCTGATTTCAAATCTGATCACATCTCATGTGACATCTAAAATCATATTATTTTCTAATTAAAATAAATTTATAGATCAGATCTAAACACTTTTTAGAACCATGGCTCTGATACCAGTTGAAGGAAAAATCCTGATTTTTCGGATCCTGGTTCGTTCAGATCTGATCAAATCAAAGAGATATATTTTAAAAAAAAATTTCTTTGATCTAGATTAGATCTGAGATATATTTTAGATCTAATCTTAATATTATTTTAATAAATAAAATAAATAAAGATAAATTAAATCAAATTTAATTTACCTTAACGTAGGGTAATCCTATTACCCTGTTGATGATCCTGTATGCAGCGGAAGGTTCTGGATCTAGCCACGCAAGCGCCTGGCCTCTACCGGTATCCACTCAAGCTGGATCTGGAGATCCTCTTCTTCTCTATCACATCTCCAAAAATTAGATCTAGATCTGATCTGGAGGATCTTCAAAAATACCTTTTGAAGATCAGCAGTCGTCCTTTGCAGCAGTGCAGCCTTCTAGCTTTCTGATCGCCTTTCTCTCATCTTGGAATTCGCACCAACAAAAGATCCAAAACTCCTTTTGGGACATGGAGAGCAAGGGGAGAAGGATGGACTTGGCATGGAGAAGGAGGGGAGAGGCAGCCTTGGGGCATATGGAAATTTTTAATGCTTTTTGAGTTGGGCGTAGGGTCTTATTTATAGACTATGCATGATCCAACTCCTCTTCTTCCCAACCAATCACAACCCTTTGTGAAATCAGATCTAAATCTGATTGGTGGAAATAGAGTCCCTTGGATTCCTCCTTAGATGGAGCCTAAGACTAGTCAAACTTGGTTCTTAGGAGAAGTCTAATCAAAATCCAAAAAAAAGATGGAGTTCCTGTCCAATAGGGACTCCTAGGCGCCTCCAGCTTGGGCACATGCCAAGGATGGCATGCGCCCTCATCTCCTTGGCATGTGCCCTCATCCTTGCCAAGTTCTGGCAGAGGGACAAGCTCCCACCAGCTCTCCAATAGGTGCATGACACATAGACAAAAGTCAAAGTGTCAATGGTCAATATTTGACCAGTCAAAGGTCAACTTTTGACCAAAGTCAAAGGACGAGAAATGGCAGGTGACCAAAAATGGTAGGTATTATCTTACAAAATAAGACAACCCTTTTCTAACCTGGACAGGCTCCAGTCAGACCAAATGAAGGCCTCTGATCAAGCACAAACTCCTTTGGCTCAGTCAGGATAACTATTTATGATAGTAAAAGAAGAACGTTAGGTTCAATCGAGTGCTAGCACGATTTTCTTGAACCTAATTGAATCTCATTCAGATCAATTGAATTGAATCAGTTCAATTGATGATCACCAAATTCAAACCCTTATTTGTGTGGCCCAGTTAGGTTCAGTTCTGTATGGTAATGGGATATGTCATGATCTCTATCATCGACATCATCGAAACTCCTTTCAATGGATCAGAACTCTTCTGATTCGAACAGCTAGAATGATCGATCATCTAAATCATTCTAATTGCTCCCAAAATCCACCAATGACACCTAGCAGTATATGGTGGCAACCCATCAGAGCTGAATGCGAACCTCTTGGTGCAGCTACCTGTGTGATTAAGTTCTTCTATCTTGAGCCCCGATCAGATTAGGGTTAAGGTGAACTCGTCAAACCCTAGTCTCTGTCATATGATGTAATCATTCAATTCAAGTCCGATGTGAAAACCTAAATAGAAACTCTTTCTATTATTTCACTCTGCCATGGCCATGGACTTCTAGACTTGATTCTTATGATCATCATAGGGCTGCTCCTCTACCACCGAGGTAGATAGATTCCATCTTGATGCAATCCAGTTCCTATAATGAACATGCTATAACCAACATACACCTCAGGGTTTCGTATGGCTAAGAGATCGAGTTATGGTGTAGTCAAACTATAACACCCTCAAGATGAACTGTCGATGCACCTCAGGTCAAAGAATCAGATACACCACTGCAGCATTGAGTTAGTCATTGACGAGAAGGTAGACTTCTTAATGACTACTCGAGGTGGTCACGCTCAATGCCCTCGTTCTCTAACGAGTATCTGTACTCTCACTCTGGTGTCTCCATACCATAGACTCAAGACTCATCTACTAAAGAGAAGTGATTGTACACCAACCTTCTGGATCAATCACCATCCTTGTGATGATCCTATGGTCAAGAGCATTTTATGAGTTAATAATGATTATTCATGTCTTAAATTTTCAACTCTTGAAAATATAAATTATCATTACCATTAACTCAAAGGATGTATCACAGACACTAAATACACATATGTGATAGAAAATAACCCATTTTACTAATTTTAGTCAAAATTATAATTTTGCCCCTAGAAGTGTATTACAAGTGTCAGCCAATTCTGGCTTCTAGGGCACATATATCTAACAAGGATTACATGCATAATTCCACCATGAGAACCATCTATTGACATGTAGATAAGACTCCATTAGATATTCTCGACTTGGATTAATTTAGTGAACTCATTCTCTAATGAGTATCTACATTCTTGTATTAGTGTCATACATAAATGATTGTGAGAGCAATCTCCCTCTCAATCGAGCATACAAGGAATATGCTAGTCTTACTAAAAACGTTGATCCCCAACTTAATGTTCCATCGATCAGGAATGTTTAAATTAGAGTTTTAAGATTTTAAGTCTCACTGGTATGATCTCATTATAATCCTAAAACCATAGCCTTAATTTATGGGGTTCATCATAATCTTAAATAAATAATAAGATACTCCATATGATGAAATAAATGCCTTTATTTATTTTAAAATATCATTACATGAGTTTGTAAGACAAAGAATAGCCCAAATAAATAAATAAATAAATTTTGATTGGCTTGAGGGCATATTCTTTTCAATCTTCCATTTGTACTAAAGCCAATCACCCTTATATTTTAATCCCATACAATCAAGATGGCAATCAAATAGTTGCAGTGGTAAAGCCTTAGTGAATGGGTCTGCTATGTTGTTCTTTGTATCTACTCGTTATATGACAACATCTTATCTTTCAATAATTTCATGAATGAGATGGAAGCGTCTCAGAATATGTTTGTATTTATTATGAGACCTTGATTCCTTTGCTTGAGCAACAGCTCTAGTATTATCACAGTAAAGTGGTACTGGATTCTTAATTTCAGAAATAACATCCAATTCAGTGATGAACTTCTTCATCCAGATAGCTTCCTTGGCAGCTTCACTTGCAGCTATGTATTCTGCCTCAGTTATTGAGTCAGCTATAGTCGGTTGCTTAGTACTTTTCCAACTTACTGCTCCACCATTCAAAGCAAAGACATATCCTAAAATGGATTTGCTATCATCTGGGTCTGATTGAAAACTAGAATCAGAATATGCTTCTAGTTTAAGATCAGAACCACCATATACTAGAAAAATATCTTTTGTCCTTCTTAAGTACTTAAGAATATTTTTTACAGCTTTCTAATGATCCTCTCCTAGATTAGCCTGAAATCTACTTGCAATGCCTAAGGCATAAGCAACATCAGGCCTTGTACATTATTGATCCAACAACCAAAGCATAAGGAATAGAATTCATTCTATTTCTCTCTTTAGGTGTCTTTGGAGACATCTTCTTAGAGAGATGTATGCCTTGACTCATGGGTAAGTAACCTCTTTTACTCCTATCCATACTAAATCTTTTCAGTATTAAGTCAATGTACCTAGATTAGGACAAGCCTAGCATCCTCTTAGATCTATCTCTATAGATTTTTATTTCTAGTATATAGGATCCTTCTCCCAAGTCTTTCATGAAAAACTTATTTGATAGCCATAATTTGACTAATTGCAACATTGGGATATCATTTCTAATGAGGAGTATGTCATCCATATATAGAACCAAGAAAACTATGGTACTCCCACTAGTCTTCTTGTACACACACGGTTCATCCACATTCTTGATGAAAGCAAACTCTTTGATTGTTACATCAAAATGGATGTTCCAACTCCTTGATGCTTGTTTTAATTCATAAATGGATCTCTTAAGCTTGCATACCTAATTTGATCTTTTATTTAACTCAAATCTTTCTGGCTGTGATATATAGACCTCCTCCTTAAGGAAACCATTAAGAAAGGCGGTCTTTACATCCATTTGCCATATTTCATAATCATAGTATGCTGCTATGGCAAGCATAATCTGAATAGATTTGAGTATGGCAATAGGTGAAAATGTTTCATCATAATCAATTCCCTGTTTTTGCCTAAAACCCTTAGCCACCAATCTGGCCTTATAGGTTTTAATTTGACCATCTGCTCCAATCTTTTTCTTAAAAATTCATTTACATCCAATAGGATTTATATCCTTTGGTGCATCCACCAAAGTCCATATTTTGTTGGTGTGCATGGAGTCCATTTTGGATTGCATGGTAGCCAGCCATTTGTCAGAGTTCTTACTTTTGACTGCTTCCGTATAGGTCAGAGGTTCGTCATTCTCAATGAGTTGGACTTCATTGCTCTCAATAATGAATCCGTACCTAACAGGTGTAAGTCGCATTCTATCAGACCTATGGATAGGAGTTATGTATTTTGGTTCTTTCATATTTATGTGATTATTTAGTTGAGAAATTTCTATTTATTTTTTTTGAACTTTACTAAGTTCAATATATCTCCCACTGCCTTTTTTTTAGGACAAACTCTTTTTCCATGAAAGTGGCATGCCTACTTACAAAAATCTTTTGTTCAGTAGGGTGGTAGAATAAATATCCTATACTATCTCTAGGATATCTGATAAATAGACATCTGTCTGATCTAGCATTAAGCTTATGTCCAAAATTTCTTTTGACATATGCTGGACAACCCCATATCTTAAGATACTTAAGATTAGGTTTCTTACCTCTCCATATCTCATATGGAGTACTAGATATAGATTTAGAAGGTACTCTATTCAAGATGTAAATTACGGTCTCCAGGGCATGACCTCAGAAGAAAATAGGTAATTCAGTAAAGCACATCATGGATCGTACCATATCTAATAAGGTACGACTTTTTCTTTCGACTATACCATTTAATTACGGTGTATAAGGAGGTGTCCATTCAGAGAGAATACTTTAAGATAGTCTAGAAACTCACTAGATAAGTATTCTCCTCCCCGATCAAATCGAAGGATTTTTATACATTGTCCAGTTTATTTTTCGATCATACTTTGATACTCTTTAAATTTATCAAAGGCTTCGAATTTATGTTTTATAAGATACACATATCCAAACCTAGATAAATCATCAATGAACGTTATAAAATAAGAGTATCCTCCTCTGACTTGAGTTGTCATAGGACCACATACATCCACATGTACAAGTCCTAATAACTCACTTGTCCTTTCTCCATGTCCACTAAAGGAAGTCTTGGTCATTTTACCCATGAGACATGATTCACAAGTTCCTAATGATTCATAATCAAAAAGATCAAAAAATTTTTCTTTGTATAACTTGTTAATCCTAGCCTCACTAATATGACCTAATCGATAATGCCAAAATAAAGTATTATTTATGTCATCTCTCTTACGTTTTCTATTTTCATCAATATGAAATATATTATCATCCAAACATAGAGTCAACAAACCATTACTAAATATGTCAAAACAAATATTTTCATTAGAATATTTAATCGAGCAACCTTCACTCATTACATCGAGACTATAACCTTGTTTTAATAGTAAGGATATAGATATAATATTTCTAATGATCTTAGGCATATAATAATAATTTGTAAGCTCTAAGATCTTCCTAGAAGGTAACTTCAATATATTTATCCCTACAGCTTTTGGTTGGATAGACTCTCCTCCAGCGCCACAAAGTTTGAAGTCACCTTTCTTCAAACTCTTAATTTTCTGCAGCCCCTGCAAAGATTCGCAAATATGAAAATCACAGCTGGTATCTAATACCTAAGAGTTTGAAATGAAAGAATTTAATGACAATATAGTATGTATCTCATACATACCTTTTGGTACATTATTTGCACCAGACTTCATGGTTGTAAGGTAAGCCTTGTAATTCCTCTTCTAATGACCTATTTTACCACAGTGAAAATAGGTCATCTATCCAGAGACCTTTTTTTCCTTTTTCTTCTTATTTATACCACCTTTAGGGTTCAACCTCCTCTTTGAACTCTTTTTGCATGCCTTCTTCTTGGAGATCCCATCCATAAGAAGAAGAGGAGCCTTATCCTTCTTGATATGGCTTTCTACTGTCTTAAGCATATTTAATAGCTCAAGCAAAGAAGAATTCAGTTTGTTCATGTGATAGTTCATAATAAATTGAGAAAATGATTCTAGGAGTGATTGTAGGATCAAATTCTGACTTAACTCTCCATCCATAATAAAATCTAATTGACTTAATCGAGTGATTAGGTTAATTACCATCAGAATATGATTTTGTATGGATGTTCCTTCTATCATTCTTGCATGGAATAATTGCTTAGATATCTCATATCTAGCAGTCCTACTCTGCTCTTCATAAAGCTCTTTTAGATTGAGCAATATGGACTGAGTGTCTATGCCATCATGCTGTCTCTATAATTTATTATTCATGAAGGCAAGTATGATGCATTTGACAAGAAGGAAATCATTTTGCCACATCTTGTGTGTGGACTTATCTTCATCTGTAGCATCTTTCTCTAATGGCTTAGGATCAAGGGCATCAAGAATATAGAAGAGTTTTTCTTGATTGAGTACTATTTTTAGGTTTCTCAGCCAGTCCACATAATTTAGATCAGTCAATTTATTTGAATCCAAAATTGAACGCAGTGAAAGTGAAGAAGCCATTTAATCTACATAATAAAGAACAATACATAAGCAAACAACTCATGATGACATACATAATTAAACTAGGATTTTAATTTAATTATGTCTCTCACTATTTAATCGAAAATCATAACCCTTTAATTGATTTTCTTAGTGAGAATAAGACCCTAATTCCTTATAAAAGGTCTTGTGGTTGCACAATAAATCTATTATAAGTTCAAAGGTAGGAAACTCTTTTCAATTATATTTTACACAACTCTCAATAAAAAACCCTTGCCTCTAAAACATTAGTAGCCTTGTGTTAGCACAACAAACTTTGATGTTTTAGTTAAGTAGAACCCTTCATTTCTATACAGTCAAAATGAAATATAACTGCTCTTGTGGTTACACAACAAAACAGTATATTCAAAATGCTGTAAGCATCTCAATGCGCTAGATTAATATTACATCATTCCTCATGATAGATCTTGTGGTTACACAACAAAACTAATATGGTTCTGGACATAATAAGGACCTAGCATGAAGGAAGGCCTTAATATAGTGAATATAACACTAAGCATTTCAATCTAGAATTAAATTTATCGAATCGACCAAGTAAGTGGGAGAGAGATGGGAGTCCCCTTGTTGCTTTCTTTAGACACCAATAAATTGGTCAGGTTAGATAATGGAACCAATTAAAAAATCACGTTCTCTTTACCAATCATGAACTACTTTTTCTAGACACGGACTGACCAATTAGATATCTAGATTGATTCAGCTATTGGTTAACTACACTGCAACTTAATATAATTTTAAAGAGGGATTTAAATGTTCTTGATACACATCCTAAATGTATGAAAATATTAATTATGATAAAAATATTAACATGTACACTTATTCTAGGACAACCATCATTACATAGTGAATTCTTTCCACTATGTCAAGGCAACCTTTATAGAATAAAATATATATCATAATCACATTAAGATAAAAAATAAAATATGATCACATCATATAAATAACATGCTAATAAAAAAAAATCATATCATATTTTCATTTATGCCATTATAATATAAGCAAAGCAATATATGATTTAACCTAATAAGGCTTGCTCTGAAACCACTGTTGGGATTGGTGTACAGGGCGGAAGCACAGATTTCAAAATAAAATTATAAAATCATACAAACCAAATCCGAACCCTAGGACCACCTTATTAACAATTAAATCATATAGCATGCATTTATAATATAAAAGAAAGTATTGAACATACCTCTTATCGCTAAACCCTGAATTGATCCTAATTTTCGACAGCGATCCGTTAGGGGTTCCACCAGGTGCCCACGTGTTCACCCTCCAATGTTGATCCACATGGAGATTTGATAAAGACACCAACACCTTTGATTTATATAATTAAAATTCTAATAACAAGAATTTTAATTAAATGGGCAAGACCTTCTTTAGCTTTTATGTCATCTTCCTTACCTCTCCTTACCTTTCTTTTTTTTCCTTATCTTCTTAATTTTTCTTCCTAATCTCTTTATCTTAAGATGACTTCTTGTCCTTATAAGGATAAGGTCTGGATAAGAGAAGGGAGAAACAAAATTGGATACTAAGGAAACACTTGTAAGAAAGAAAGATAATTTTCTGAATCATCGGACTCTCGGTGCGCACCCCTATTTATAATGTACATAGAGGTGCCAACACATTTTCTCATGCTCTTTTCATATTATTATCTCATGTCCCTTCAGCCTATCTCATGCCTCATTAGATAATAATGACATGTAGACTTAGTCCAAGAGGTGCCTTAAAGCAGAAGGACTCTCGGACTAATTCTACATAAGTTATTTATGAAGAGTCGTAGGCTTTTATTTTTGACACCATCAAATTCAACCATTAGATCAGATAAGTAGGCCATCCAATGGCCTAAAAGTGGGACTCCCATTCAGCAAAATGGCATGGAGATAATCTTTGAATAGTCAAAATCCCAAGGGACTTTGACTTGGTCCAAGAGGCACCAAGGAAGTCCTGAAAGAGTAGGCGGCAAGGAGTCCCTTCTCATGCAAATATTAATCAAATAACGAAGTATTTAACCTACAGAAGGACTCTTCTGTGCCCCATATCTGATGTCCACGCCCATATGTAAATTTACATGACATGGAAAAAAGGGAGCAAAAGTCAAAGAAGGTAGGCGCCTACATAAACCCATGCGCCAAGGACTCTTGCGCATGAATGACTTCCCACATGCAAGAGAGAGACTCTCTGGCCCATGGGATTCTGGTATATGATGCTCCATCTAAAGCCCAATCAATCTAGGCTAACCTAATTTAAGACCAAATCTAATTTGGCTCAAATCTGACCTTAATTAGCCCAAATTGGAAGCCGATTCGAATCCGATTCGAATCCAGGTGCTAGGGTTTGCTACACGTGCTAGCATGTTCAACTTATAAATATGGTCTAATCTAATTAGATTCTTAATCAATTCTCTTTGTGTGTGACCCATTGGGTTCCACATCTAGCCAGCAGTGGGTCTGGGTGTGATTTGACCTAATCTAGTTAGAACTCAACCAAACCGATTTAGGTCAAAACTAGGCTACCCAATTTGACCAATTAGAATACTTTCTAATTTAATGATCAAATTAAAAAAATTTAATTTGATCGAACCCACAAGACATGATTGACATCTAGTAATGTATCGTGACTTTTTGAAAGATGTAAAATTTTGATGGAAATACCAAAAATATCATTCAGTGAAAATTATCGTGCAACTAGATCCTTCGATCACCATACATCTTGAATATGACTCTAAGTATGGAAATATATCAAACCCAATATCATATTTATTTCTCTTTCAATCTTATGATGATAATTTATTTAATAAAATATTAAAAGTTATTTCTAATTTTTATCATGCTTTGATCAAAGTCTTCCTAAATCATCATTTGTTTGAAGCAGGCAGGATGCGATTTTCTCTTACCAGGAGTGATCGATTTCATATTAACCTACTCACAATCTTCATATATAATCTATCATATCTAGATCACCCCATACATGACTAAGTCATGAATGAGTATGAACCAAAATATGGATTCATATATATAAGGTTCTATGGTAGTTTCAGGTCTAAGGATTACATGCACAATTCCACCATGAGAACCATCTATTGACATATAGATAAGACTCCATTAGATATTCTCCACTTGGATCAATTTAGTGAACTCATTCTCTAATGAGCACCCACATCCTTGTATTAGTGTCATACACAAGTGATTGTGAGAGCAATCACCCTCTCAATTGAGCATACAAAGGATGTGCTAGTCTTACCGAAAACATTGATCCCCAACTCAATGTTCCATCGATCGAAAATATTTAAATTCGGATTTTAAGGTTTTAAATCTCACTGGTATGATCTCATTATAATCCTAAAACCATAGCCTTAATTTATGGGATTCATCATAATCTTAAATAAATAATAAGATACTGTATATGATAAAATAAATATTTTTATTTATTTTAAAATATCATTACATGAGTTTGAAAGATAAAGAACAGCCCAAATAAATAAATAAATAATTTTTGATTGGCTTGAGGGCATATTTCTTTTACTAAATGCTTTCCATTGTCCAATAGTGAATGGAGCGGACTTACTCTAACCATTCTATTTATTTGAAAGGAAAATATGAAATACAAATAGTATATGAATTAATTAATTCGAAA
Organism: Cocos nucifera; assembly: GCA_006176705.1. Lineage (NCBI taxonomy): Eukaryota > Viridiplantae > Streptophyta > Magnoliopsida > Arecales > Arecaceae > Cocos > Cocos nucifera. The sequence goes on from QRFJ01001199.1 coordinate 106,511, forward strand.
GACTTGGACTTTAGTCTAAACATCCTTCCTCTATTTTAAAAAAATTGGTAGCCTCTATCTCTAATTTGAGAAATTACACTAACTTCTTAGTGGGTACTGGAATCTACATAGACTACAGATGGGCCCGAGGAAAGCTCTGACTAACCCACGTGCATCTACAAGTAGGTTTACAATCAATTATTTCTCTAAATAATTTTTAGTAATTAGGTTTTGCCTTAAAAGCTAATTCAGTAGGCTATGTGGCCTCCACTAAAAAGGTCTGGTTAGGTCAACCATCAACATGATTGACTTCGGTGCATTAAACCAATGATAACTAGGTCCGAGGAAAGCTCTGGCTAACCTAATTACCATGAAGAGAGTACGATCTAATCATCATATGATGGATAGTAATTCCAATATCTAGATGAACACCAAGATAAGGCACCTAGAATGTCTATCCAAAAAATTGGACTCATTACTATTCACCTTAATGGGAGGCAATGACTCGATTATCCCCATAACTTAGTCATTTTAAGGATCTAATAATTTAGAGGATTTAGATTATATGTGATTTAAGGATAGAAAGAACTATTGGGAATAGTGTCCCAATGCCAATCGTTAGCCTATTAACGATTGAGCTAATTTATGTAATTGTATATGAATTGTTAATTAAATAAAAGTTATTCTGGCTTTTTCATCATAAATCTTTCATCTTCTAATGAACTCCTGTCTGATGTGATGAAGTCCTTAAGATAATTTAGAATTGACAAAGGAGGATTTATCGTTTAGTTCTTAAAATAGTTCACGATCAATGATACGTTGTTACCAAGGACAACAATATTTATCGAGTATAAATCATTGTGTGCCATATAGATTGGTTATCCTCTTAACTAAAGAGTTTGGAGACACTGGTATGGCATGCAGGTGATATGTAGGGGTACGTCTATACTGAACATAACTGACTCTAGAGCCTTTCTACTATCAAGAATTGCTCTAATGGAATATGAGCATAAGTGTCCCTCTGACCTGAGATCACTATGGTGACTTCCAAGCAACTCACTATACTTTGGTGCCGGACTACCTAAATTTCTAATTCAATGATGGAAGGTTTCTGGGTAAAGTCAAGTACTTGAGGAGTCAGTGCATGAGTTAAGATAGAATTGACCACTGATGGACTTAGGAGCTATGCTCAATAGTATTTCAATTTAGCAAAGCCTTGGCTAGGGTAGTCTTTGTGAGGGGTCACAGGACTAATTACCTTGAGATACGATTTGGATGTATCTTATAGGATTGATAGTTAAACCCTAAGTCATCCTATGCACAGAGATCAAAGGAATGTATTATGCGGTAACCATATTTATATAGGTTCTGAATGTTGCGACTGCACCATTCGGCATATTTGGACATCGGGTATCATTGCTAGATGATCACTTCGATTAGTATAGAAAATTAATTCCTATGCTACCGACTTAGATTCGAACCTATAAGATCATACACACTAGAGGTTCCTACTCGATCTAATGGCTGATCAATGAAAGATTAATTAATAATTTGATTACTAATTAACTTAATTTGATTGAGTGATTATTTTTGATCAAAACCAATTGAATTAGATTCATTTGGATTTGATCCGATTAAGTTATGAGATGATCTAACCGTCAAGAAGGTTTGATCTCTAATCTAATCAGAGATTTGGCCTGATTAATTTTTAATTTGATTAGAATTTAATTGAGCCTAATTAAGCCTAAATAAGTTAGATTTATTCTGCTCTAATTGGGCCTAACCAATTTGGATTGGATTGGTTCGATTGGATGTCAAATAAGAGACTAGTTTGACTAGTCTTCCTATGCACCACATCATCCAAATATTACACCATCTATTCTCCCTGAGAAGAGAATTTGCATGAAGAATTTCATGCATAAGAGGATGCACGCCCTCCCTTCTGATGTCCCAAATGGATAGGTTTAATTTGGTTACAAGTTTAATTCAAATAAGATTTGAGTTTGAATGGATAACCACTTAATCTAGACCTCTCCCTCATGCCTCTCTTATTTGTACGCATCTATAAAATACCTGATTTTATGGGCGTGTAGATTAGAACTCAAAAAAAAAAGAACATGTGAGAAAAAGAAGAGAGAGTCTCTTCTCTACATGAGGAATTCTAGGCACAAGGTTCTTGGGTGAGTACATACCTTAGAATCCATCTAGGATTTGAGTTCTAGATTGTGAGCAACGAGGGTCGTGAGTTCACAGATCTGGAAGGAGAACCTCCTATATTTCTTATCTACATCGATAAACTAGAGCATCTGAAGAGCTGGTGAAGAAGATCAAAGGAGTTCGATCTGATATTAGCCATCAAAGGTTCCTACAGCAAGCTAGCACTTGGGAGGAACTGATCGAGATCAAGGCCTTATATGGATCACCTATAGAGGCCAGATACGTGTGTGGCTGCGTCACAGCAATCAGATCTACATCGAAAAGATCAAATTATGGAGATCATCTACCCATAAAAAGGTAACGTATTCTAAACACGTAGAAGCAGTAAAATAGTTTTACTGTACTTGATATTTTATTTTTTAGATATGCATGCATATATATGTACATTAGATCCTATATAGTATAGGATTTTTAGATTAGATCTATAGCTTTTATTATTAATATGATTAATAATCATTTTTGCTTTGAAATCTTTGGAAAAAGTTTTCAAAATCAAAGCTAGAAATCCTATGCATTTTCTTCAATTGGTATCAGAGCCAGGTTCTTTGATGTGTTACATATGCATTTTTTAGATTATTTTTAGATTAGATCTAAATAATAATCTAATCTAAAAATAAAAAATGATGATCACATGGACTGTAGGTTGTGCTGTTGTAAGGTTTACCCCTTACAGTAGAAAGATTGTCCTGATATGTTGTGATCTATAATACTAATCATAAAAATTTTAGATTAGATCTAATAATTTTTATGATATATTTAAATATGTTTAATTTAAATTTTATCATAATTTAGTATTTAGATTAGATCTAAATAGTTTCATGATTTTTTATGTAAAGTACATAGATTTAGATTAAACATAAACAAGATCTTAGGAAGGTTCTATTCGTTGGTCGAGCTAGCTCGCTCAGGAATCAAGCTAGCTTGACCAGTGTGTCAACCATGATATGCTTTCTAGATTGATGCTCCAGTTAGCTCGATCAGGAATCGAGTTGGCTCGATCAGGAATCGAGTTGGCTCAATCAGAAATCGAGTTGGCTCGACTTCAATTTGAGCCTGCTAAGATAGGATCCAAGCCTGCTCGACAATAATGTTAGGCTTCTGGCTTTCTACCCGAGTAGGCTATCTTAGAAACCAAGCCGACTTGGCTTCTATTCGAGCCAACTCAGATGGGATCCAAGCCAGTCCGACTGAGAAGTTGGCTCAATGTTCGTTGGCTGGTTTTATAAAATCAAACCTACATCTAGTACTTGTTTATGAAATAAGCTGACCCATTTTTGAAATAAATCGACCTATTTAGTGAAATAGTGCTAGGATGTAGATAACCTTTCAAAATTTGAAAAAGATATTTTCGAAATGCCGAATCCCAACCCTCAGCCTTAAACTTAATTAAGAATTAAGCATGATTAATAAGGGTCTAGAATTATGAATTAAAGATCCTAAGATATTGATAATAAAATTATGGGTTATTGGGTTAGTCGAATTAGGTCCATTAATTGGGTTAGACCTAAGGTTAGTTAAAGAATGGACTAAATTAGAGTAATTAATCAAATCTAACCAAATATTGATTTAGATAAGATCAAGAACTCTTTAGACCAAATTATAATAGTTGTAATTGGTCAAGTCCATGCCTTTAACAAGAACCAAATTGACTTAATTCGTGTCTTCACGATCGAATCTAAGATTGCTAGGTTGGTCAAAATTGAAACTAATAAATTAGATGGTGTCTAAGGTAAGTCTAGCAGCTCAGATCAGTAGTTTTTAATGAGCTATTCACACTGATTTAGACTTTGATGAGTTAATGGCATATTCTTTCCACTAATCTCACTTATCTGGCCATCCTGGTGAATTAGATTTTGATTAGACTACTTGATGATTTGGGCTCACCCATGTCAAATAGGTAAATTAGTTTGATTGATTTAGGTGCTTCTAATGCCAATTTTAATTAGATCTTTATTGACATGACTTAGTAAAATTAGTGGAAGGATTCAAATTGGCTGGTTATTTTTTTTTAAAATTAATTAATAATTTTTTTTAAAATTATTAGGTCCTTAAAATGATAAAGTTATGGTGATAATTAAGTCATAGCCTCCCATTAAGTTGAGTGATAATGGGTTCATTAGTTTAATAATCATTAAAGGTCCAAAGACCTGGTACTTATTAACTAATGAAATTATCATTCATAATATGATGATTTGATTTTGTCTTTCTAATGGTGGTCGAGTTAGCCGGCCAAAGTCGTGCCTGATCATTCGTTAGTCTGATGTGCCAAATATGATCATATTAATGGTTGGACCTAACTGAATCTTTTCAGTGAAGGCCAAAGCCTACTGATTAGATTTTTGGGACAAAATTAAAACTACTAGAAGTTGTTTGGTGAAGCAATTGATTATGAACCTATCCATAAGTGCACATGGGTTGACCAACCAAAGTTGGGCTCATGTGTAGTCTATGTGGATTCTAGTACCCACTAAAGAATTAGAAATAATTTTTTGAATTAGAGGTAGAAGCTACCGATTCGAACAAAATAGTGGGAGAACCTTTAGACTAAAGTCTAAGTCTTTAGAGTAAATAATTCATATACTAATTAGGTCTATGGTTTTTCTTTTATGTAGAAATGGCTACTATCCTGTCACTCCGATCATTCTTGGACAATGACAAACTCATGGGATCCAACTTCGATAGTTGATATCGAAAGTTGAAGATTATCCTAGAGCATGAATGGATCTTATATATATTGATTGATCCGGCACCTAAGGAGCCAGTTCCAAACGATATTGACACGATGAGAGACACTTACCAGAAGTGGCTCAATGACCGCACCACCATTCGGCGCATTATGCTGGCGATGATGAATGATGAGTTCAGCCATAGGTTTGAGAATGCCCAACTTGAGGAGATGCTTCAAATATTGAATGACTCCTTTGGCGCACCTGAATACATTGAAAGGCACAAAACTAGCTATGCCATTTTCAACGCTTGTATGAGAGATGGAGCATCAGTCACTGATCATGTATTGTACATGATCGAGTTAATTGAATGCCTGAGTAAGCTGGGTTTTCTCCTGCATGAGTAGCTCGGGAAGGATGCAATCCTAAATTCATTACCCAAGTCCTTCCTCCCATTTCTTACTCATTTCAAAATGACAAAGCCTAGAGTGAACTACCATGGGTTATTGGGATTGCTGTAGAACTTTAAGAAGGATCATCAGCTCCAAAAGGGGTTAGTGAATGTTATGGGAGAATCTTCTTTTGATCAACCCTTTAAGAAAGGAAAAAATAATAAGAAGAAGAAGAGCAAGAAGGTGCAGCCGCATGCTGGGACGTATGCATAGGGTTAGACTAAGAAGCGCAAGCCCGATCAGAGCTAGGTGGAGTGCTTCTTTTGTAAAAAGTAGGAGCATTAGAAGAGGAATTATCCTCAATACATTGTCACCCTGGACCCAAATAGGCCAAGAAAGAAGCAAGTAGTTGCTAAGCAAGGTAATTATATGATAACACCTTGCAACTTCTCATTTTATGATACTACTGCTTGGGTATTAGATACTGGAAGCCCTTATCATATTTATAATTCGATGCAGGGTTTTCAGGTCAGTAGGAGATTTGGTGAAGGCAACATATTCCTAAACATTGGAGATAGAAGATAAATTTCAGTTCTAGCTTTAGGAGTCATGAACCTTGTAATCAATTCTCATAGAGTTATTCTTAGTGATTGTCACTTTTGTTGCTCTAAAAATTGATTTTGATGATTACAAAATATTTGAGGGGATTACTAATGAATTTAGCTTGGAAAAAGACTTTTCGTATTTCAGGGATAAAATCATAATTTTGTCAAGTTTTGATCTGAGAGCCTTAAGAGCAAGTATAAAAGAATTTTGATCCTTTGGAGGCAGTTCCATGATTTTTGGATGCATATTTTGGGAAAAAATCAAGTTTGAAGCAAAAAGGTCGATCCCTAGGTCGTTCCCTGCTGAAACGAGCTGTTTGGCACACTGTCTCTATGCCAAGGGTCGACCCCAAGATCGACCTTTATTGTTCCAAAGGCCAAAAATATAGAACAATTGATTTTCTAGATTCTGTCTCAGAGGTCGATCTCGAGATCGATCTCTGGAGGTCAACCCCTATGCCAGAGGTTGACCCATGAGTCGACCTCTGTGATGAAAATCTTCTGCAATGATTAGTTTTATCCCATTTTGGTAGCTTTTAATACTTTCTTTAAGATCTCCAATGGCTACAAATCTTACTCAGGATTCTCTCCTCCATCCATTGAAGATTTAAAAGGCTATAAAAAAAAATATAAAAGATTTAATTATTCAATTCAGTCCTAAGCAAAAAGTCCTCTTCAAGAAAAGAAGCTTTCATTTTCAAGTTCACCAACCTCTCAAAAGCTCATTCAAGTCTCCAACAATCTTGAGGAAAATCAGAAAAGCTTCCTCCATTATTGTGAAAAGCATTCTTAAGGTTTTATTTGCTCATTAAGGGACCTAAATTTGTATTTGATTGTCATTAACTCTTATACTCTGCTTTATTATTTTGATTTAAATTTTGGGGGTTCCAAAACTTTGGAGAGTTGATCCGAACCTTAAATCGGAGTGTGTAGGATTGGCTTATTTCCGAGAAATAAGTATGCTAGCTTGGAATAGCTAGGATCAGAGGTATCAACATTGTATTCCAATTGAATACGTTTAGTAATTTTGAATTCCCAAGTAGGATCTTGGGGAGTAGATGTAGGTATAAGAAAAGCACCGAACCACTATAAATCCTTATTGTTTATGGTATGCTTGTTGTCTTTCTTTTCTTAGTTTATTAAATTCTTGCTTTCTAATTTTTTATTTATTTATCTAATCTAAATTGCTTCACACACACTTCTTGCATATCATCATTCAATCTTAACAACTTTAAATTAGCATTAAAATTTTAAAAACCCAGTTCATCCTCCTCTTGGGTTACATAGCTAGGCAACAAGTGGTATCAGAGCCCGATGCTCTAGTCCTACTTTGATTTAAACATCAAAGAGCCAAAGATCTATGGCAATCCAAGTTGGTATTTCTCTAGCCGAGGGACAATCCACAAACCGACCTCCACTTTTCAATGGATCAAACTATTCTTATTGAAAAGCGTGGATGAGAATATTCATACAAGTACTTAACTATGATATGTGGAGTATCATAGTTAATAGACCACACACACCTACTAAAATATTTGATGGTATGGAATCAATCAAATCCAAAAAGGAATGAGATGAGGTTGATAAGAAAATGGCTCAACTCAATACAAAAGCTATGAATATTTTATATTGTGCTTTAGATACTAATGAATTTAATCGCATTTCAACATGCATGTCAGCTAAGGAAATATGGGATAGTTTAGAAGTAACTCATGAAGGCACTAATCAAGTTAAGAAGTCAAAAATTAACATGCTTGTGTGCAAATATGAACTTTTCAAAATGGAACATGATAAGTCAATAACTAAAATATTTACTAGATTTATAGACATTATAAATGGTTTTAAAAGTCTTGGCAAGTCTTATTCTAACAGTGACCTTATGAGAAAGATTCTTAAATCTTTGCCAAGAACATGGGAGGCCAAAGTGACTGCAATCCAAGAAGCTAAAGATCTGAATGTTTTACCCTTGGAAGAGTTTTTAGGATCACTAATGACGCACGAGCTAAGCATGAAACAACATCAAGAAGAAGATGTCAAGAAAAAAAAGATAATAGCCCTTAAATCCACCATTCAACAAGATGAGAAATCTAATGAAATGGAAGATGAAGAACAAGATGAAGAAATAGCCCTCATCATAAGAAAGTTTAAGAGATTTTTAAAGAGAAAATAAGGGATGAGGAAGAGACCACCTACCAAAGAAGAGCATAGCAAGAAAAAGGATAGGGAGTAGCTCCTTATTTACTATGAATGTAAGAAGCTGGAGTACTTTAGGTCTAAATGTCCTCAACTTAAAAAGGTTCTCAAGAAATACAAGAAAAAGGCTACGATGGCAACATGAAGTGACAGTGATGACTCAAGCTCCGAAGAAAAAGAAGCTCATGAATAAGCCAACTTATGCCTTATAGCACATAAAAATGAGGTAAATACTGAAATCTCAAATGAATTTACATTCGAAGAACTTCAAGAAGCCTTCTATGATTTGGTAGATGACTTAAAAAAATTAGAAACTAAAAACAAAGATCTAAAATTTAAGAATCAAGTTTTGCTAGAAGAAAATAAAATTATCCTAAGTGAAAAACTAGTCTTAACTCAAGAGAATCTAAATTTAAAAAATAAAATCGACAAGCTAAAATTAATAGTTGAAAATTTTACTTTAAGTTCAAATAAACTTCATATGATTCTTAAAAATCAAAAGACTGTTTATGATAAGGTGGGTCTAGGCTATAAACCCTAAGAAAATAAAAAATTTTGAAAAAATATTTTTGTAGATTCATAAAATAACAAATTTTCAAATGTTATTTGCTTTACATGTGATAAATTAGGACACAAATCTTATACATGTTTCTCTAATAATTTAAATATAAAGAAAATATAGATTTCAAAAGGAACTATTATGACTAACCTTAAAGGACCCAAGAAAACTTGGGTACCTAGAGTAAGAACTTAATTTTGCATGTAGGTGTGTCTTGCATCCAAAGAAGAAAATCAAAGATGGTATCTTAATAGCGGATGCTCAAGACACATGACTAGTGATGAGTCCCAATTCATCACACTTGATACTAAAAATGAAGGAATGGTCACCTTTGGAGACAATAACAAAGAAAAGATTATCAGTATAGGTAACATTGGTATTACTTCCTCCAAGTATATTGAAAATATTTTATTAGTAGATGGTTTGAAACACAACCTCTTAAGCATTAGTTAACTTTGTGACAAGGGTTACAAAGTTATTTTTGAATCTTCATTATGCATTGTAACTAGTCCCAATGATGATGGCATTAAGTTTGTTGTACATAGGTATGGTAATGTTTATATGGTAGATTTGAATGATCTTTCTATAATAAACATACAATGTCTAATAGTCAAAATTAATGAGACTAGTTGGCTTTGGTACTATAGGCTTGCACACATTAGTTTGCATTCACTTTCAAAGCTTATCAAAAAGGAATTAGTTATCGGTTTATCAAAATTAAACTTTGAAAAGATAAAATTTATAATGCATACCAACTAGGTAAACAAACTAGAGTTTCATTTAAATCTAAGAACATTATTTCAATTTCTAGGCCATTGAAACTATTGCACGTGGATTTATTTGGTCCTACAAGAACAACAAGCTTAGATGGATAACGTTATGATTTTGTAATTATCAATGACTACTCATAATTTTACATGGATTTTCTTTTTGGCACACAAAGATAAAACTTTTTATATATTCTCAAAGTTTTATCAAAAAGTTATAAATAAAAAAGAATTTTTAATTCAAAGCATTCAAAGTGATCATGGAACCAAATTTGAAAATCAAAACTTTGAAAAATTTTGTGATGAAAAAGGAATAAGCCATAATTTTTCAGGACACCCTAATTAAATGGGATGGTAGAAAGAAAAAATAGAACTCTAGAAGAAATAGCCCGTACCATGCTATGTGAAAGCAACCTCCTAAGATACTTTTGGGTGGAAGCAATTAATACAGCATGTTACATCTTAAATCATACCCTAATTAGACCAATTTTTAAAAAAACATCTTATGAGCTTTAGAAAGGTAGAAAATCTAGCATTGCATATTTTCATGTTTTTGATTGTCGATGTTTTATTTTGAACAATGGTAAAGAAAAACTAGGTAAATTTGATGCAAAATCTGATGAAGCTATTTTTCTTAATTATTCCTCCTTTAATAAAGCTTTTAGAGTTTTTAACAAAAGAATTTTAGTCATAGAGGAGTCAATACATATTATCTTTGATGAGACTAATGATCTTCCATCAAGGAAGAGTAAGGGTATTGATGATGCAGATCCCTTTATAGAAGGGATGAAGAAGATCACCCTAAAGGATTTAACAATTCAAAATGAAGAGGATCATGAAGACAAGCAAGAAAATGAAAGTGAAGGACAATGAGAACAACCTCAAGGTACAAATGATTTTCCAAAAGAATGAAGGTATGTTCACAATCACCCCAAAAAACTAATTATTGGTGATCCTACACATGGGGTAAGAACTCGCTCTTCACTTAGAGATACATATAATCATTTTGCTTTTATTTCTTATTTTGAACCTAAAACCATAGATGAAGCTGAAAAAGATTATAATTGGATAAATATAATGCAAGAGGAACTTAATCAATTCGAAAGAAATAATGTATGGACCTTAGTATCAAAATCTAAAAATTATCCAATAATTGGCATAAAATGGGTATATAGAAATAAATTGGATGAAAATAGAAATATAATTAGGAATAAAGCAAGATTAGTTGCAAAGAATTATAATCAAGAAGAAAAAATTAATTTTGATGAGATCTTTGCACCTGTTGCTAGACTAGAAGCAATTAGACTTTTACTAACTTATGCATGCTTTATGAATTTCAAGTTATTTTAAATGGATGTTAAAAATACTTTTCTAAATGGATATATTATCGAAGAAGTTTATGTAGAACAACCTTTCGATTTTAAAAATCATGCTTTTTCTAATCATGTTTTTAAATTAAACAAAGCATTATATGATTTAAAACAAGCACCTAGGGCTTGGTATGAGAGATTAAGTAAATTCTTGCTTAATCATGGGTTTTCAAGAGGAAATGTAGATACAACCTTTTTTCATTAAAAGAGATCATGATGACATCTTAGTAATACAAATATATATTGATGACATTATATTTAGGTCTACTAATAAAATTTTATGTCAAGATTTTGCTAAGCTCATGCAGGAAGAGTTCGAGATGAGCATGATGGATGAACTGACGTTCTTCCTTGGACTTTAAATCAAACAAACAAAGAAAAGAATCTTCATCACCCAAAGCAAGTACACAAGGGAGCAATTTAAAAGATTTGGGATGGAGAGCTCCAAAACCATTAGTACCCCCATGAGTCCATCATGCAAGCTTGATAAAGATGAAAGAGGTAAAAGTATTAATACAAAGGTTTATAGAGGCACGATAGGTTCGTTATTGTATTTAACTACTAGTAGACCAGATATCATATTTAGTATTTATTTATGTGCACGATTTCAATCTAATCCAAAATAATCATATTTAAATGCTATAAAAGAATATTTAAATACCTAAAAGAAACTCAATCCATAGGTTTATGGTACTCTAAGAATTCATCAATCGATTTAATTGGATATTCAGATGCAAACTTTGTCGGATGTAGATTAGATAGAAAAAGCACTAGTGAAACTTGTCAATTTGTAGGAGTTAACTTAATATCTTGGTTTAGTAAGAAGCAAAATTTGATAGCATTGTCTACGGTCGAGGCCGAATAGATTACAGTCGGAAGTTGCTGTGCATAAATCTTCTGGATTAAGCAATAACTTAAGGACTTTGACATCAAACTAAATAAAACTCCTATAAGATGTGATAATACTAGTGCCATAAATCTATCTAAGAATCCAATCCAATACTCTAGGTCAAAACATATTGAAATAAGACATCATTTCATAAGAGAGCATGTTCAACATAATGACATAATTCTTGATTATATTTATACTAAAAAATAATTGGCTAATATTTTTATGAAGGTCTTAAGTGAAGATAAATTCTATAAGATTAGAAGAAAATTAGAAATTCTTGATCCTTTAGCCTAAATATCTTTATGATTTCAAGCTCATTTCTATCAAAAATCATCTTAATCTTTATCTTAAGCCTATATCTCAAATTTTCTATCTCAAAAGGTTCAAATCTAACCTTCCTTGATCATTCTCATGAAATGAAATTTCAATCCTTAAAATCTCAAATTTTTTTAAATTTTTCCATCATTTTTTAGATTTTTTTTCCATGCCATGGGTCGACCTAGAGGGAGACTCATGGGCATTTTGGTCATTATTGCACTTAACCCTTCGGGAGCTTTTTAATTGAAAACTTTTTGACCGAAGAGGTCGACCTATTGCCTTCTTCTTTGTTCTTTCGTTCAATTGAACAAAAGCCCTCTCCCTCTCTACTCCCTCAATCGATCAAATCTCTCAAAATTTCTTTTCCTACCTTAAATCCCCTCCTCAAAATCATCCCTTAAGGAGCCAAATCTCTTCCTACTTTCTTTCTATTTGGACGGATTGAAGGGTTCTAGCAAATCTTTACTCTAAAATCCACCGTCGGCTTTCTCCCTCAAAACCCTTCCTCTTCTTCTCAAATCCACCATCGGCTTTCTCCCTCAAAACCCTTCCTCTTCTTCTCAAATCTTCTCCATTCTACTTTTTCTTGACACTCTTGAGTTGGATTAAGGCTTCTATTGGTTGGAATGACACCCAAGATAAAATTATCGCAAAGAAGGAAGTCAGTCAATTACTTGGAGGAAGAAGTCCGTCGGAAAAGAATGGCACTTGAGCTCTCTCCTGGTCCAACCTCTACTCTCAAACATGCTTCATAGTTTTCTCTCACTCCAAGTAAGATTCCTCTATCTGACAGAAAGGTTGAATCGAGAAAGAATGTAGATTTTAGTTTCTTTGAAAAAGAAAGATTTTTCTTTATGTCAAAGATTAAAAGGCAAGGATGGGATTACTTTTGCAAGTTGAAAGAAGCTATATATGTGGATTTAGTTAGAGAATTTTACCTGAATTTGGGATACTTCAATAGAACAGTAAAATCGGTTGTTAAAGGTATTAAAATTATTCTTGATCTAGTTCACTTGAGAAAAATTCTAAGATTACCATATGAGGGTTACAAGGAAATGGAACTAATCCATAAAGAAGAGGGACAGAGAGCCATCTTGGGGAGAAAATTTGAAAAAAAATTAAATAAATTAGAGGTTAAGATTCTTTCTGCTGAAATGAGAGTGCTACACATCATGGTTACTAAGTTATTTATCCCTAAGAATGGTAGGCATGATTTTTTATCTAGTAGGGACATATGCATCATGTATTATGTGATTACAAAGACCCCCTTTAACCTTCCTATTTTGATGATTGAGATGATAAGAGAGACCTTGAATAGGTCTAAGGCACATCTCCCATATGGTATGGCTCTCTCATTAGTGTTTAGGAGGTTTGAAGTTAGTTTTGAGGGGGAGGCAGTCATCAGATTATCTCACATCAATACCATCAACCGCCACACACTGCATCGCATGGGTTTTTCAAAGACTAATGGCAGTTGGTCCAAAGGTATTGAGGATGAGGAGAGAGCTGAGAAGGAAGCACCATCATCACCTCCTCATGATCATAGAGGATCTCTTGACATTTGGTTTGTATCTGATCATGAGGCTGGTCTCTTAGAGTCAGTGAGGAGAGATGCAGCTGTGGCACCATCGAGGAGCAAAGACATGGATGTTAGATTCTCTGATGACTAGATCAGGATGATCACTGACCAGTTGGTTCAGTAGATTGCCGACTAGTTGATTCAGTCGATCGCTGATGCTCTATCTCAGAGGATTGCAGGTCTTTTATCTCGATAGATGGCCAGTACTACTCAGGAGGAGAGTTCTCACTTCGTCCTATCTTCTGATCAGTCTGTGACTCCACACATATCTACCATTTTTTAGATACTTATAGCTCAGACTACATGACTTGAGGACCTCGAGAGATGTGTTTTGAGATTGACAAATAGAGTTTTGGATTTACAGAGGCAAGTTTTGGATTTGGCTTGTCCCTAGATGAGAGAGGACATTATAGAGATATCAGATCTTATAGCTGAGGCAACCAAACTCCATGGTGTTCTAGAGGATGGTTTTGACTTTCTAAGGAGAGAGTTCAAAGACTCCAGTAATACTCTATCTACATAGATTGGCGCCCTCATGCAGTCCATATTGAGAGCACTAGGATATTTAGACTCTATCGGGATTACTCTTCAAGCTCAGCCCATTTCCTCTCAGGCTCCTAGGTCATCTCATCTAGCTACTTGAGCCCACACCTCCATCGTGGCCAAGGCAGATGTGGTCGAGGACGTGCTCCTGGATTTGACCCTAACACACCCCATCATATCTCTAATTTCTCATCTGATTCAGATACTTCCAGTCGTAATCTCTACTATATCTAGATTAATCATCTTTGTATTAGGTTATGATCTAGTATCTCTTAGTAGTTTTTATGAGTTGTTGATCAACTTATGGTTTGTTATATTTTTTTGGATCTAACTTATGGCATTGGTACTATTGGTTGCTTGGGTCATGGATAGTTGTATCTATGAATTTGATATATTTTGATGGTCTAACTCTTATGAATGCTTTTGATACCTTTAGCACTTATATATTTTGATGACTTAATATTATGATTTATTGTGTATAGAATGATATCATTTGGATGTAAATGTGTATATAAATTTGATTATATCATTTGGATGATGTGAAATATAATCTTTGTGAATTAGCTAAAATTCTATTATGATATGCTGTAAACAATATTGTATATAAGCTAATTGAAAGTTTTATTATAAACTCTTATTCTAACATAAAAACGTATGGAATAAATTAAGAAGGAGGCTTTTTCTTTTTGAATTTTAAAATTTTTTAAGATCTTACTTGACGATTTCAAAAAGGGGGAGTAGAGTACATAAAATTAAGCTAAAAATAAAATTAAAGTAAAATTGACAAAAGAAATAAGTAAGTCAAACTTTTTTGCAAATAATTTAAATGTCTAACCATAAGTAATCTTCAAACTGCTCTTTATGCAATATTTATCAAATAACTGAATATGATATTCTAGTAAGTGAGGTAGGCTTCTACATGCTTTATTTTGGCTTATGCTCAAATATTTTATCACCATCAAAAAGGAAAAGATTGTTGCTCCAAGAATTAATTTTGATAATTATAAAGCATTTGAGGGGATTACTAATAAATTTAGCTTGGAAAAAGACTTTTTATATTTCACGGACAAAATCATAATTTTATCAAATTTTGATCTAAGAGCCTCAAGAGTAAGTATAGAAGATTTCTAATTCTTTGAAGATAGTTTCATGATTTTTGGATGTATATTTTGGAAAAAAATCAAGTTTGAAGTAAAAGGATCGACCCCTAGGTCGTCTCCTGCTGAAATGGGTTATTTGGCATGCTGTCTCTGCACCAAGAGTTGACCCCAAGGTCGACCTCTACTATTTCGAAGGTCAAAAATACAGAATAGTCAATTTTCTGAATTCTATCTTAAAGATCGATCTCGAGGTCGACCCATGAGTCGACCCCTGTGATGGAAATCTTTTGCAATGACTAGTTTTATCCTATTTTGGCAGCTTTTAATGCTTTCTTTAAGGTCTCTAACGGCTATAAATCTTATCCAGGATTCTCTCCTCCATCCATTGAATATTTAAAAAGCTATAAAAAAAGGAAAAAATATGAGAGATTTAATTATTCAATTCGGTCCTAAGCAAAAAGTCCTCTTCAAGAAAAGAAGCTTTCATTTTTAAATTCACCAACCTCTTAAGAAATCATTCAAGTCTCCAACAACCTTGAGAGAAATTAGAAAAACTTTCTCTATTATTATGAAAAATATTTTTAAGATTTTATTTGCTCATTAAAAGAGTTAAATTTGTATTTGATTGTCATTAACTCTTATACTCTACTTTATTATTTTAATTTAAGTTTTGGGGGGCTTTCAAAATTTGGGAAGGTTGATTCAAACCTTAAATCAGAGTGTGTGGGATTAGCTTGTATCCGAGAAATAAGTGTGTTAGCTTGGAATAGCTAGGATCGGGGGTACCGATGTTGTATTCTAATTGAATACATTTAGTAATTTTGAATTCCCAAGTAGGAGCTTGGAGAGTGGATGTAGGTATAAAAAAGGCATCGAACCACTATAAATCTTTATTGTTTATAGTGTGCCTACTATCTTTCTTTTCTTAGTTCATTAAATTCTTTCTTTTTAATTTTTTATATATTTATCTAACCTAAATTGCTTCACCCACACACTTCTCGCATATCATCATTCAATCTTGGCAACTTTAAATTAGCATTAAAATTTTAAAAATTTAATTCACCCCTCCCCCCTCTCCCTCTTGGGTTGCATAGCTGGGCAGCAACTTTTTGTTAGATATATGTGCCCTAGAAGCCAGAATTGGCTGACACTTGTAATACACTTCTAGGGGCAAAATTATAATTTTGACTATAATTAATGAAATGGGTTATTTTCTATCACACATGTGTATTTAGTGTCTGTGATACATCCTTTGAGTTAATGGTAATGATAATTCATATTTTCAAGAGTTGAAAATTTAAGACATGAATAATCATTATTAACTCATAAACAGCTCCCGACCATAGGATCATCACGAGGATGGTGATTGATCCGGAAGGTTGGTGTACGATCGCTTCTCTTTAGTAGATGAGTCTTGAGTCTACGGTGTGGAGACACCGGAGCGAGAGTACAGGTACTCGTTAGAGAACGAGGGCACTGAGCGTGACCACCTCGAGTAGTCATTAGGGAAGTCTACCTTCTCGTCAATGACTGACTCGATGCTGCAGTAGTGTGTCTGGTTCTTTGACCTGAGATGCATCGGCAGTTCACCTTGAGGGTGTTATAGTTTGACTACACCATTACTCGGTCTCCTAGCCATATGGAACCCTGAGGTGTATGTTGGCTATAGCATGTTCATTGTAGGAACTGGATTGCATCAAGATGGAATCTATCTACCTCGGTGGTAGAGGAGCAGCCCTATGATGATCATGAGAATCAAGTCCAGAAATCCATGGCCATGGTAGAGTGAAATAATAGAAAGAGTTTCTATTTAGATTTTCACATTGGACTCGAATCGAATGATTACATCATATGACAGAGACTAGGGTTTGACGAGTTCACCTTAACCCTAATCTGATCGGGGCTCAAGATAGAAGAACTTGAATCACACAGGTAGCTGCACCAAGAGGTTCGCATTCAGCTCTGATGGGTTGCCACCATATACTGCTAGGTGTCACTGGTGGATTTTGGGAGCAATTAGAATGATTTAGATGATCGATCATTCTAGCTGTTCGAATCAGAAGAGTTCTGATCCATCGAAAGGAGTTTCGATGATGTCTATGATAGAGATCATGACATATCCCATTACCATACAGAACTGAACCTAACTGGGTCACACAAACAAGGGTTTGAATCTGGTGATCATCAATTGAACTGATCTAGTTCAATTGATCTGAATGAGATTCAATTAGGTTCAAGGAAATCGTGCTAGCACTCGATTGAACCTAACGTTCTTCTTTTACTATCATAAATAAGTTGTCCTGACTGAGCCAAAGGAGTTTGTGCTCAATCAGAGGCCTTCATATGTCTGACTGGAGGTTGTCCAAGTCAGAATAGGTTGTCTTATTTGTAAGACATTACCTGCCATTTTTGGTCACCTGCCATTTCTTGTTCTTTGACTTTGGTCAAAAGTCTACCTTTGACTGGTCAAACGTTGACCATTGACCCTTTGACTTTTGACCACATGTCATGCACCTATTGGAGAGCTGGTGGGGGCCTGTCCCCCTGCCAGAACCTGGCAAGGAGAAGGGCGCACGCCAAGGGTGGCGTGAGCCCAAGTAGGAGGCGCCTAGGAGTCCTTGTTGGACAAGGACTCCACCTCCCTTTTGGATTCCAATCAGAGTTCTACTAAGAATCCAGTTTGACTGGTCTTAGGCGCCCTCTAAGGAGGAATCCAGGGGTCTCTTTTTCAACCAATCAGATTTAGATCTGATTTCACAAAGGGTTGTGATTGGTTGAGAGGAAGAGGAGTTGGATCACAAGAGGTCTATAAATAAGACCCTGCGCCCAACCCTAATTCAAAGTGAATTCAATAGAGATTTCCCACGCCCCAAGGCTGCCTCTCCCCTCCCTGCCATACTCTCTTCTCCCCTTGCTCTCCACGTCCAAAAGTGTTTTGGACTTAGTTTGGTGCGATTCAGATCAAGGAAAGGCGATCAAAAGCAAGAAGGCTGCGCTGCTGCAAAAGGACGACTGCAGATCTTCAAAAGAGTTTTGAAGATCCTCCAGATCAGATCTCCAGATTTTTGGAGGTGTGATAGAGAAGAAGAGGATCTCCAGATCCAACCCGAGTGGATACCGGTAGAGGCCAGGCGCTTGCGTGGCTAAGATCCAGAACCTTCCGCTGCAATCAGGATCATCTACAGGGTAATAGGATTACCCAAATCAGGTAAATTAAATTTGATTTAATTTATCTTATTTTATTTTATTTATTAAAATAATAAGAATCAGATCTGAAACATATCAAGATCTGATTGAGATCAAGAGAAAAATTTTTGAAATATATCTCTTGATCTAATCAGATCTGGACGAACCTGGACCGGGAAATCAGGATTTCCCTTCAACTGGTATCAGAGCCATGGTTCTAAAATTGTTTAGATCTGATTTTAATTTTATTTTAATTAAAAATAATATGATTTCAGATGTCACATGAGATGTGATCAGATCTGAAATCAGAAAAATTAAAATTAAATGATTTGGATCTAAGAACATGAAGATATGCATGACTAGTTCTAGAATAGAATAGTTCTATAGAATAGTTTTGCATGTCTTTGATTTAATCTGATTAAATCATATTTTAGATCTTCTTATTTACTATTTTTTGATATTATAAGTGTTATAATAACATCTGATAAACAGCAAATAAAAATTATTTAATTTTAAATATCATATGAGATATGATAGATGCATGACTAGACTAGTTGTAGAATAGTTCTACATAATTGTCTAGATTAGAATTTATTTTGATTAGATCAATTTAAATCTAATTTTTTCAGATTATTATGAGATAATTTAGATCTGAAAACATGCATGATTTGATACATGAGATGTATGCAAAATATGCCTTGATTAGATCTAAATTTGTATATGAGATATATGATATAGATCTATAACTGTTTTGTAGTATTTACATGTTCCTGATTAAGGCGTTCCTCTTGGCCGTCCGGTCATAAGAACGAAGAAGGGTTTAAAGGCCCTCTCTTCCCATTCGATGGGGTGTTCTTATGACGTGTAGGGGTGCTGCGTGTTCGTCCTTAATCAGAAACCCAAAACTTACTTTCTGCAAAACCCTAGATCCTGAAACCCTAGGATTTATTGTGCATATTTTGTTTATGAACCCAACTTAATTAAGAATTAAGTTTATGGAATATTAATTAGGTCTAAAATTGAGAATTTCAGATCTAAGACATATTCATAATACTGGGTTCGGGCTTGGGTAGCTCAATTAGGTCTAAGCGGTTGATCAAACCGAATCAAGAGTTGGTTAGATGGGATCAACAATGCTTAAATTGACCAGCCTAATAGGATTAAGTCTGGGTCAAGATCGAGTCACGATCAAGCAAGACCTAATTAGGCTCAGAGGTTAGAGTCTGGATTGTAGGCTAACCCAATTGGTTCTGACTCAACAATTTGGTGTCTAAGGTAAGTTTGGCACAGACGACCGACTGGTTTTTAATTGGAAGCTACTCGACCTGAATGCGTTCTTGTGCGAGTTAACGGCATATTCCTTCCACCGGATCTCACTTACCTGGCCATATCTGTTGACACAGTTCTGATCTGAGGTGGTCAATAATCCGAGCTGACCCATGCCACTAGGTTAGTCATAATTGTTATGACTAAGCCAAGTCTAGTTTAATGAGACCTGAATCAATTCTCCCTAAGAAAAGATTAAGTCCGAGGTCTTCCACCATTGTAGACGTGCGGGCCCTTCCCGGGGTTGATTGTTCTCGGCTGGATACAGTGGCTCAGTTGCACCGGGAAGATGCAACCATGTCTATTAGGCATTGGATGCTATGGGCTGGAGGATGAGTTGGGCTCAATATTCCGGATACGGTGAGAGACCCAATTAGGAACCCAGTCTATGCAAATGGTGGGTCTGACTTAACTAAGGAGTGGATCAATATTCCGGATACGGTGAGATTCATGAATTAGAGACCAAGTTTGGGTGCACCATGATTAGAGAATCATTGAACAAGAGTTGTTCACTCATTGGCTAACCCATCACCAATAACTGTTAGGTGAGGTGATGAGTCAGTTGGTGAGACCGCACCACCCACTAGAAATCATCAATCGTGGAGATTTTCGCATCTCTACAGAGGGAGTGTAGGGATCCGAGAAAATAGTGGGAGCTAATTTGTTTAAAAATAAAATCCCTAAACAAATTGGTCAAGTCAAAATTACAGTATCTAACTAGAATCTTTGACTCTCTACAGGAAAATGTCTGCGTCCAACCCACTGGCACGTATCCTAGACACACATAGACTGACTGGACCCAATTATAAAGATTGGCTCAGGAACTACAAAATTGTTTTGGGTTCAGAGAAGTTAACACATGTTTTGGACCAGGACCCTCCCACCTTACCAGCTCGTCCATCCACTGAACAGAGAGCGTCTCTGGAAAAATGGATTGACGAAGACAATAAGGCCAGATACTACATGTTGGGCTCGATGTCTGATGAGCTCCAGCGCCAACATGAAGATATCGGGACTGCTCGCCAAATGTTGGCTCACCTACAGGAGATGTTTGGTGAACAGAGTCGCGCAGCCAAATATCAAGTCACAAAATGACTTTTTAAGGCTAAGATGCGTGATGGGCAGTCAGTCCAAGATCACTGTCTGACAATGATCAAGGACATGGAAGAGCTTGAGAAGCTCGGTGTGAAGTTGGACTTGGATTTGCAGAACGATATTATTCTGCAATCCTTGACTGATGCATATGGGCAATTCATCATGAATTACCACATGCATAAACTTCAAAATTCCTTGGCCGAGTTGATGAATATGCTGGTTACCGCTGAGCTTTCTATGAAAGGTTCTAAAGGCTCAGTTCTTGCTATGGAACGGACTTCTTCCAAAAGAAAGTCTTATGGAAAGAAAAAGAAGTCTGTGAAAAAGCAAAAGGTAGAAGGATCAAAGAAGAAGAAGGCAGAACCGAAGAAGAAGGTCGATGGCAAAGGAAAGTGTTTCCATTGCAACAGCGACGGCCATTGGAAGCGGAACTGCCCTACTTACCTGGCCACCCTAAAGAACAAGAAGGAAGGTCCTTCTGGAGGTATGCTCGTTATTGAGTCTAACCTTACGGTTTCTTCTGCATCCAGTTGGGTGCTTGACTCTGGTTCTAGTGCTCATCTGTGCACTTCTATGCAGGGTCTTGAGGATAGCAGGAGGCTGAGGGATGGAGACATGATCCTACGCGTCGGTAATGGAGCAAGAGTTGCTGCAGTAGCCGTGGGAACATACCCTCTGCGATTACCATCTGGTTTAGACTTAGTTTTAAAAGACTGTTATTATGTGCCTGCAGCTAGCAGGAATTTGATTTCTGTTTCATGCTTAGCACAAGAAGGTTATGTGATCACCTTCTTTAAGGACCATTGTAACATTCTTTATGAAAGAAATAAAATTGCAAATGGTTTCCTTGTTAATGGTCTTTATCAGTTGCATATTGATGTACCTATTTTAACTATCGAGCAAAACGTGAATGCCAAACGACCTAGGGATAGTCCAAACGACAGATATCTATGGCACCTGAGATTAGGTCATATAGCAGAAGATAGGATTAACAAATTGGAGAAAAATGGGCTATTGAGTCCATTGACTTTTGAGTCATATCCAACTTGTGAATCTTGTCTTCAAGGCAAAATGACTAAACTCCCTTTTGTTGGACATGGGGAGAGGGCCACAGATCTCCTTGCCCTAGTACATACTGATGTGTGCGGCCCATTCGATGTGCCGGCTAGAGGCAATTTTGTCTACTTCATTACCTTTACCGATGATCTGTCTAGGTATGGGTATGTGTATCTTATGAGACATAAGTCTGAAGCCTTTGAAAAGTTCAAAGAATTCAGACATGAAGTAGAAAAACAAACTGGAAAACCCATTAAGGTTCTTCGATCAGATCGAGGAGGTGAATACCTTAGCCGGGAATTCCTAGACTATCTTAAGGAAAATGGCATAGTCTCTCAATGGACTCCACCAGGAACACCTCAACTCAACGGGGTTTCAGAACGGAGAAATCGGACTCTATTGGATATGGTTCGATCCATGATGAGCTTCACAGACCTCCCAGATTTTCTTTGGGGACATTCATTATTAACTTCAATCTATTTACTGAATAGGGTTCCCTCTAAAACCGTTCCTACCACACCGTATGAGATATGGCACGGTAAGAAACCAAGTCTGAGTCATCTCAGAATTTGGGGTTGTCCGGCTTATGTCAAAAGACAACAAGCGGACAAGTTAGAGTTTAGGTCCTTTAGAGCTCGATTCATAGGATATCCTAAAGAGTCATTAGGATACTATTTCTACATTCCAGAAGACCACAATGTGATTGTGAGTCGACATGCCATATTTCTTGAAAAATAGTTTATTCAAGATAGTGGCATTGGAAAGCAGATTAAGCTTGATGAGAAAGTCTCACAAGCAGAAACGAGCTAAGGACCAAGTGGAACCAAATCAGGTTGAGCCAATAAGAACACTACCTCCTCCACCTCGTAGATCGGAAAGAGTTTCCCGTCCCCCTGAAAGATACTTAGGTATTATTTCAGAGGATGTAGAGGAAATGTTCCTCATAGGTAATGGTGCTCATGGTGATGATCCCAAAACCTACAACGAGGCGATATCAGATATCGACTCCGAGAAATGGCTTGAGGCAATGAAGTCAGAAGATTCGACTCGATGCACTCAAACCAAGTCTGGACCTTGGTAGATCCACCAGAAGGTATAGTACCTATTGGGTGTAAATGGATCTTCAAGAGAAAGATTGGTGCAGATGGGAATGTGGAGACATTCAAGGCTAGACTGGTGGCAAAAGGTTATAGTCAACGTGAAGGCATTGACTATCAGGATACCTTTTCCCCGGTAGCTATGCTAAAATCCATCCGCACATTGCTTGCTGTTGCAGCCTATTTCGATTATGAAATATGGCAAATGGACGTGAAAACGGCATTCCTAAATGGATATCTTGAGGAAGATATCTATATGGAACAGCCGCTAGGTTTCACATCCAGTGATACTGATCACAAGGTTTGCAAGCTGCAAAGGTCCATATATGGACTTAAGCAAGCATCTCGGAGCTGGAACACTCGTTTCAATGATGTGATCAAAAAGTTTGGTTTCATCAAAAATGAAGAGGAACCATGTGTTTTCAAAAGGGTCAGTGGGAGCGCTGTTGTCTTCCTCGTATTGTACGTGGATGACATCCTCCTTATTGGGAATGATATTCCCATGTTGACATCAGTCAAGATGTGGTTGTCCAAGGAATTCTCCATGAAAGACCTAGGTGAAGCATCCTTTATTCTAGGAATTAAGGTCTATAGGGATAGACCGAATAGGATGCTAGGACTTTCACAGAAGATGTACATAGAGGAAGTACTAAAGAGGTTTAGTATGGAAAACTCTAAGAGGGGATTAATACCCTTCAGACATGGTATTCATCTTTCCAAGAAGATGTGCCCCAGCACACCTGAGGAAATAGAACGCATGAGCAAGATCCCTTATGCTTCTGCAATAGGGAGCCTCATGTATGCCATGCTATGTACACGACCTGATATAGCCCATGCTGTGAGTGTCACAAGCAGATATCAGTCAAATCCAGGTGAAGAACACTGGACTTCTGTGAAATGTATCCTTAAGTACTTGAGAAGAACTAAGGATATGATGTTGGTCTTTGGTAATGGAGAACTCCAAGTTCAGGGATACACAGACTCGGACTTCATGTCCGATATAGATGGAAGATCGAAAGTCATGGAGCATGCATGCTGCAAAGGAAGCATTCTGGTACAAGAAGTTTGCTGCAGAAATTGGAGTAATGCCATCAGATGTGCGACAACAATGGCGCCATAGCCCTTGCAAACAGAAGTGATACCATCTCATCCGCGATTACCTTGAGAAAGGTTACGTTGAGGTCAAGAGAGTCAACTCCACAGATAATGTGGCAGACCCACTTACAAAGCCGTTGGGCCAGCAGAAGATCGAAGCCCACCTTGAGAAGATGGGACTTAGACTTGTAGCCAATTGGCTTTAGGACAAGTGGGAGATTGTTAGATATATGTGCCCTAGAAGCCAGAATTGGCTGACACTTGTAATACACTTCTAGGGGCAAAATTATAATTTTGACTATAATTAATAAAATGGGTTATTTTCTATCACACATGTGTATTTAGTGTCTGTGATACATCCTTTGAGTTAATGGTAATGATAATTCATATTTTCAAGAGTTGAAAATTTAAGACATGAATAATCATTATTAACTCATAAACAGCTCCCGACCATAGGATCATCACGAGGATGGTGATTGATCCGGAAGGTTGGTGTACGATCGCTTCTCTTTAGTAGATGAGTCTTGAGTCTACGGTGTGGAGACACCGGAGCGAGAGTACAGGTACTCGTTAGAGAACGAGGGCACTGAGCGTGACCACCTCGAGTAGTCATTAGGGAGTCTACCTTCTCGTCAATGACTGACTCGATGCTGCAGTAGTGTGTCTGGTTCTTTGACCTGAGATGCATCGGCAGTTCACCTTGAGGGTGTTATAGTTTGACTACACCATTACTCGGTCTCCTAGCCATATGGAACCCTGAGGTGTATGTTGGCTATAGCATGTTCATTGTAGGAACTGGATTGCATCAAGATGGGAATCTATCTACCTCGGTGGTAGAGGAGCAGCCCTATGATGATCATGAGAATCAAGTCCAGAAATCCATGGCCATGGTAGAGTGAAATAATAGAAAGAGTTTCTATTTAGATTTTCACATTGGACTCGAATCGAATGATTACATCATAT